>DWRA01000608.1:0-22935 GCA_018250295.1 Spathilepia clonius | reverse complement strand
CGTCTGCTTCGTGTGCGGCAGCGCGAGCTTCGGCGACCAGAGCACTGTGCGCGTTAAGCCTGATCCGCAGGTCTGTTCACTTATAATGCTAATCATTTAAACTATTCAGTTTTTTACTATTATGGGTCTATTCGACCAAGTTTTTCGTGCTTTACAGAATTCCTTTTTAACGCTTATTATTATTTTTACTGTTACTGACGTTTTCGTCGGATAAAAATCGTCTGCCGTATCTTCCCGGTGGTGCGTGCAGCCCCTTAGTACTTTTGAGTAACATAGCATTTTTGACTTATCTCAGGAAGATCTCCAATTGTACGAGGAATTGATTAACGTCGACTTACAATCAACTGAACTGATTATTGGCTTACTACTTAAACATATACAAGAAAATTAAAACTGTCTTCCATTCCATTACAATCGTTCAGTTCAATTTTCGTCGGAGTTCTGAATCGTGTCACCGGCGCGCCCACACGCCCGCGTGCAAACAGTCCGCGTGCCCGCGAACGGTGCGTCACGTCACATCGCGTCACGTAACGCAACGAGACGTAATTGCCTCGAGTCATATGTCAATCGCTTTACGCGTTTCGTCAATTGGCAACCGGAGCGAACCGGTTACGGCAACCAGCACGGCGATAGTGCACATGTATGGCTATTTATAGAGGATTGGTACTACGGAGGAGTACACGTCTACTGGTCTGAGGGCTTCGAAACAATAAAGGGAATTAAATTGCTAACGAGATTTGCATGTATCGATAGTCATAATGTCTTTCCGACTATTGAGGAGTACTTGATTGCGTTGGCAGTCGTAAATCAGTTTAATTTCACGTAATGCGCGAATGCTAACTAGTTTCTGGATAACGAGAATTTCTAGAACTCCCGTAATCTATGTAAGATATGTAGTTTGGTTTAGCATTTTTAGTGAGCATTACTTTTATATTAAGCAACACCGGTTCGAAGGAGCATAAATTTCGAAGCTACAAGAATTTATCACGAAGTCACAATACTATAAATAACATGGGAAATTCGAAAGATTGTACCGGAAAGTGCAGGCAATTTGTCTATTATAGAAACTCATAAAACATTTACTGCTTCAATAGATATGCGAGTTCAAACCAGTTACGGTGGATGCATGATTGAAATGATTTCATTGCGAATATAGCGCAGATGTTAGTTTATTTTTAGATCGCAGGAAACCCCTACGCTCAAAGCAACACGTCCGGTGATGTAAGGGCTTAGGAAAGCATAAAAACCCAATAACAAGCTCTGTAAGAATCGGAAGTCATAATGCTCGTTCTGAGAATTATATGAATTACGATTGCACTGTCAGTTGTAAATCAGTTTTATTTAATAAGATTGCTAAAGAGCATTATGAAGTGACGCTTAGTACATTCTAGGTATATTTTTATTTTATTAATAAATGTGGCAGGCGCCCTAGGGAGATTCTGGCGGAGACCATAATTTTTACGATTCAAGTATTTATAGCGATATTTACCTATTGTAACTTTTGCAAGTCTGAAACCTTATATTTTTTATGAAATATTATAGGCTAACGTTTGAGTACAGTATTATCCAATAGCAATTCAAAAAGTGTCTAAAGGATTCTTGGCATTATTGCCGAGAAAATTAATTGTTACCTTGAAAAGATCCAGGTTATAACTGATAGGAAATACGTACTCTAGCAGGAGTAGAACGCGTTTGCTTACTTCCATCACAATTTCGAATCATGAATTAATTTATTAGATTTATTAATTGTATTGCTTGGTTATTGATTCCTGCGGATATACCTTTCAAGCAACCATTCCTTCCTCCGAGGCTATTCCTATACAGAAATTTATGAATATTTGGAACTATCTGTCGTCTGTGCAAGCGTCGGACGCGCTATGTTATCGAAGTTATCGGAATACAATTCCCTAGTATCGCAAAGTTACTCGCACGAACGCTGCGAGAAAATAAGCATTAAAAATAACGGAGCAGCCATTGAATCGTTCGATAAACAAACACGTCGACCAGTTTCAACCGGATCGCAATTGGCGAATGCGTAAATTGATTGACTTTCGACCCGAGGCAAATTGGTCTCGTCTGCGTGACCGGCCCGATACAAAGTTTATGTTTGGCGTTATGCTATGGAAAAACTGCTTACATAACTCGTGGTACGTGCCGTAGTTGCGGTGAACAATGTTTGATGGAGATTCTTGCGTTGCTTTTTAATAGTATTCCTATAGGAGCGGAATTTTCTAAACCTAGAATTTATAATCACCATTGATTGCATATTAAGTTGCCTACTTGAAAAATGTTATTGATGGAACGTAATTACGCATTCAAGATCTTCCATATCAGTCTTTAATGCAAATTATGGTTTTTTACCAAAGAAATATGTCTGTTCGGAAGCCTATTCAAATTTCACTAGAGATATCTTTTCCATATTGTTTTAGTATTATAGTTAATATTGTGAAAATTTGAAGTGCCTATATATTGTGGTTTAAGAGATAGCGCCGTTTCACAGGCTAATAGCTAGGGCCTAGGTTTTACCCTTATCGTACAGATACCTAAAAAGGGTTCCAGTACGTGTATAACTTTGAGGCAAATATAGTTTTCCAATCCAATTTCTTTATTGTTACATAAAATTATAAATGATTTACAATAACATTCAGTACAGACAGCTAAAATTAATACTGTGACACATTTAATTTAATTGACTAGTCGAAACAAGTTATTGTTGTTGATGTGCAAGGAAAATACGTTTGTGGATTGTCATCATTTTATTATTTTATCAAATTATGTGATTTTGAAATCGTGTTGTTTTGCTCAGTGTTCAAAATATTGACCACATTAGCATTTAGAATACATCAGTTATATAAATTATTTATTTAATTTTTCCATCTTTAAATATACATCTACGTAGTTTATACTATGTTATGTATGATATTTATATTCCGATAAGAAATAAGTTTTACGTTCGATACGAAATCATTTTTTTGTCTTTTTGTCTGTTTGTATAATGTTCATCACCAAAGCAATTTGAATAAGGATATTGTACAGCAGATGTCTAGGACAAAAATATACAGGGCTTTTGTTTAGAAAAAAAAAAAATCGATTCTGCTCAGAGCTGCAGTGTCATGTATAACACTGCGGCATTAAACATAATCAACAATAATCATTATATGAAACCTTCCTCCTCATGAATATTATTAAGGCCTATTGGTTAAGATTGCGTGAAAATCCATTCAGTAGTTTTTGATATTATCTTATTCAGACAGACAGACACTGGCGGAGGAGGACTCTACTCGATAACTTACATATAGATATATCACATACTTAGAAGTTGATTAGAATAATGTTATGTAGATTCGTATTTAATGTTTACGACACGATGTCAGTGAGTCAGGGGTCGCGACTTAGCGCTTTCGGAGCGAATGTCAGATGTACAAATGCGTCAATTATAGCTTATCGCGATTGTGAAACTATATCGCAATGCGATTCCGACACAAATAGCGTTAATGGACCTCTGTCACTATTATAATGCTGCAGGAATATTCTCTACGCTAATTTCTTGTTAAATTTGTCAAATGTGGTGGTCGTATCTATTTGTTAATTGTATAAATAAATACAAAGTTTATTTTATAGAAAAGTAGTTCTCTGAGACCTTAAGGTATCTGTGTGCAGGTCTCATCAGGTTGCAATGTGCTCGGAGGATTGTGTACATTTAGGATTATACGCAGCCAGGTAACAGGATGTGATGATATCTGCTATAAAGTTCGGAGATTGCGGGATTCAGTGATCCTCTAGTTTAAAATTGAAATCTTTATAATCTATGGATATTCATGCAAATTATCGTTCACAAGTGTATACCCTGCTAATACCGATGTATATAAATCAATATTGTTAAAATAACGTAATCGTATTGCATTGTATTAATACATATATGCACACGCCAAACAGGTTTCTACTCATCATACTCATTAGCGTTAATGTTCAATAAAAAATATTGCATGTTTATATCAATACGTTCACTTAAAGTTTTAAAATGACAAAATTAAAGATTAATGTGATTTTAAACTTTTTATAGATTCAAAGAATCAGGAAAAAACACGTTTTCTTTTAAATTGGGTATCTTGCTGATAAAATGTTGTGGTTACAACATAGCAGTTAATTCTATATATAAATATATGTTATGGACAAACGATGTACCTACATAACACATTTAAATAATAATTTCTAGCCATAATTAATTAATAATTATAAATGAATGAATTGAATATGAATTCCTATACAGGCCATACAATTTTATTTCTGCCTGATAACAACAGTGTTAAGCGTTGCTGTATTCTGTCGGTAAAGAAGATATACATGTCCGAGTCGTTCTTATTTCTTCCTCAGGAGTAGCAACGCATCTGTGACCAACCTGAGGTAGAATTTTAGTCTAGTTTGAGAACTATTATAGCAGTTGCTACTTACCATCTTGTGGGCTGCATGCTCGTTTGCTACAACATAATATAAAATGGTGAGCTTTATTTACTTGTAAAATATATAAACAATCTAGCTGTTTAATACGATTAACTTGCGATTCATTGTTTTGAGTTGTGAATATATTATTTTGAGTGATGTTTTATTATTTTGATAACGATAAATAGGTCACGCAACGCAGAAATGGAAACTTAGGCGAATATTTTGATTAGATTAAATCCGGGGCTCCATCCTGTCAAAACTTATCAGCTTTGTTTACGTAACCTTTACAGAGTTTTTGTATACGAGAACCTTATGCTCGCCTGTTATGAACAAGGTCGATATATTTCTTGAAATATAAAAATGTTGATGTGGATATTCGTTGAAACACTGCGTAGAGAGCAAAAGGTTATTTTTTTACTTGTGTTATGATAGTGGCAAACGTCGATAAATTTCTAAGTTAAAGTTCTAAGAATTAATAATAATTGTGCTTCGTAAAGTTTTTCGTTGTAAGAGAAGACCCGTGCAAAGCAGTTTGATATTAATCGTCTGATGATGACATCTTGCATAACAAACTCCTTAATAATCTTACTAAATTTCAAGATATTCCATTTTTTTCACATTCTTATGTTGTTATCACATTGGTATATTTAAAGTTATTTATTTTATAAGTATAACACATAGAAAAACAACAATACAACAACATTTGTATAAGACAATCGTGTTCCTAGTACCGGCAGCAACAAAACGCTTTTACGTCATAACACAAATAATATTGACAGCGCGTGTTCCACGCTCCGCTCGCACCGCCATTGTGCACGCATCCTTTGTATGACAGGTGGCACAGTGCTGTGTTGTGTGAGCGTCGATATCGGAACCGGCGTAGGCCAGCGGTATTCAAACTCAAGTCGGTTGTTTTTGTTTTGGGGGACCTTAGGCTTACAAGCGAGGACAGTTCGACATTTTTGTGCGAGACTGCGATGGCGATAATGTCAAATTTCTTACAGTTTGTAGTAATAGCTTAACTCTGTTGATTAAGTGTTGCCTTCCAACTTAGTCTTCATGGGGGGTATCGAGGCACTTTGAAGTCATGTCTAGGTAGAACTCTTGTCCTTGTTTCATTAAACATCATTTGCTGTTTCTATTATATAAATAAACGTGACAAGTTGGTGATCTATATAAGTTTTCTATAGCTATACTAACTCTTAAGTTCTCAAAGCCAATTAAATGACGCAAAACGCACTTACTGAGTTTTTTGCCTCGAGAACAATAGAATGGAATATAATGTACTGTCAGAATCAGGCCTGGCCATGTACATTTTATTTTATAATCGTTTCGAAAAGGTTGACAACCACTAAACTAGACCGAAGTAACGTAAAGCAATGTTGTTGTTGTGACAGTAATAATATTGTGTATAATATTTTCTTATTCCTTGACGTTCTTATATGATAGATGAAATCGTCTGTACAGCTTTTTTGTCAAGGAAAAACCAATAAACTTACGTTTTGCTACTGAAACGCCTTACGCCCGTTAATAATAATCTATCCTATTTTTGCTTACTGAAAATTTAAATTTGACAAATTGTAGTAGGCAGGCAGTAGGCAAGAATCTATACAAATGAATAAAATTGAAGTGTCTATAAAAACAAAATCACAACATTTTAGTAAATTACAATGAAAGTGGACACGATAATTAAAAAAACTGTTATCAAGATTTTTGTCTGTCTGTTTGTTTGAGGGCTAATCTCCGAAAAGGCTTTATCTATTTTAGTGGGACTTCCACTGGTAGATAAATTATTTTAGGGGACCGCGTACTAAAAATTGAAACCCAGTAATAGCCAATAGCCATAAAATAGTATCAAAATTGTTCATTATTGTATCCGTTTAGTCAGGAGTGATCATAAACCGGTCACGTTTGATTGGTTTACGTTTATTCGAGAAGACATAAGAAAAGACCGTCTCGTACAGTTAAATTGATGTTCTATCATTACTATCATTGTGTTACATCGTAACGAGATACGTAATTGGATAATGAAGGCAAATGAGGCGTTAACGATGTTTGTTAGCATATCGTACGGGACGGCGGTGGAATACAACTTTATTGTGTGTATCTCGGGTTTTTCCCACAGCTGCGCCGGCGATGTCTCACGGCCGCTGCGGAGTACTCACTTGTGACACGATTCAGAAGGGATTTATAGAAAAAAGAACAATTTGTAACATGATTTATTCTGTAGTAATCAAATTAGTATAATGTAATATGTATAGCCAAATTAATAGCCTAAAATGTAGTAACTAGATTTAGTGTCACTTACTCGATACATCTTTTTGCGTAATTCGCGACGGGACCGACTTTGTCAAAATTTCGCAAATGGCGTAAAGTATAAAGATAACCTTCCGAATTTATATTTTATAAATTTTTGATAGTAGATCCCATCTAATGCAATTGATGTATGTGACGGATCGGCCATGTCTTCTTCTCCAGTGTCGAGTCTACATTGAGTCAGTCGAAAGAACTCCGAGTAGGTATAAATAACTGCATACTATTTTCCACTGAGTGTACAGCAAGAACCTATGTTAGCAATTTTATTGCGTATTGTAAAAAAGTCCTGTAACTGTAATCCAATCTGAACATTGTATAGTTACGTGATACGTTTAGTAGCGGGTTGCATAAAATCATTCTGGCGTACTGTGATATCAGTAGTCATGGACACACCTGTATATTTTAAAAAAATAGGTCTCACGATATATTTTTTAAATGTATCGTTTTCTAAAAATGTTCAGTGTGAAATAGCTGTAGCTACTAACAGTTCATGTTGGCTCCTTTTATTCTAGTAAACGCATCAATCCTTTTATACTTGAAAAGTAGAAAATTGAAGAAATGCTCAAAACTACGTTTTATCGGTTATTCGTTACCGATTGGCGGAATAAGAATCGATTTTCAATTTTGCAACAATTATACGAAATTGCTGTCTGGTGTTTCTACAAAAGAGATCCGTTGTAATTTTATGGTTATTTGCTTTTTTAATGTAATTTTAATTTTGTAATGCCGTAGTTAACACAAGAAATTATAATTAAAAGTAATGGCGACTGTACAGTTACGAATTGTAATGGTACAATATTGGTAATGTACCTATATAGGTAATTCATAATGTTCTTAATTCGCTCCGTACGTTACACGTGCCTAAACCAATCAGCTCCCAGCATTACACCTAGCTCGCTAAGTATTTGGAGAATGTTCCCATAAAAATTTTCACATAGCCAGCTCGGCTGTTACCGCGACAATGTTGTTACAATTTATGATCGCCTGGTAGAATGAAGCCGTTGTTGTGTGTATGTATGTGGCTTTTTGCCATGTTTGTTCCCTTTGCAATTTATTGTTCTGTGTACAGACTGCTCGCAATAAAAAGAACAGTAGATACAAACGCAACTAACAAGTATTACTTTGTTTTTTTTTTCTTTTTAGTTTTCTGAACAAAATAAACTTTAGTTCTTTGTTATTGGCCCTACTATAGCTAAGCATTTGTCAATGTATTTTTCAATAACACTTTCAATGTGATTTCTATTTATGACGGCCTGGCGGATTGATGATTTTGTATAATTTTTTGCCAGAAAAACCTATAATCCAAGTAAAGACGTTTCTGTATCTTTCTCTTACGTTATAGAGAATGAGCGAATGGCAAATTGATTTTATATATTCATTTTTGCGCCAGGAGGGTAATGTTTTATGACCGTATGTATATCTCTTATTTGGCTTGAACGCTCTACGGCCCAAATGGAATGATGAATTTTAACGTATAGGGTGTTGTTAAATCTTCTTGTTAGTACTAAAAGTTGAGTAACAGTAGTAGATGTATCCAGTACATCAAATTCCAAAAAAATAATATTGCGTTTTAATTTTTTTTCGGTCATACGCGAGTTATTTGCGCAGTAGAGCTTCTCGTTTGCTAACATAGATACATAGATAGTTTGAAGATGTCCGTATTGTAATGTAGAAATTGTTTGATGGTACCCATAGCATTTTAATTTATCTCTCTGTTTACGCAAATATACCGGTTTATTCGTTGTTATAATAGTGTTTTCAAAAAATAAACTGGTACCCTAGTTTCGAGATCGTAAACAAAGTCATAATCATAACCATTATTATTGGCTTTACGGTCACCTAGTAGCCGAATAAAGCCGTTTTATGAAGATGGTTTTTCTTTTGAAAATAATGTTCTCCGTGTAGTGCCCACTTAATCTTGGTCGTTGGGTGCGGTAAATGGATAGTGACTGGCCATGGTACTCTAATAAAGTATTTTCAGTCAGTTTATTGTAAAAACTAACTAATAATTATATATATAAAACAATAAAATATCTAATTTTATTATATTAAGCTTTAACGGCGAAGGAAAATATCTTGTGAAAACCCATGGACCTGAGACTTATAAAAAAATAAAGAAGAACAAAGAAAAAAAAAACTGAATAAGCGGCATATTTAATGAACCGTAAAAATACGCATCAACAATTTTTCGAGATGAAAAAATTATTAATTTTGGTGCAGAAAATTCAAGTGACCTAATTAATAACGCGAATGATTTTTATCATAACGAACGCAGTCCAATTTTTAATTTTCGCGATCCAATTAATACTTTAATCATTCTCGTTTGAATTGCCAAAATTTCGTGCAATCATCGTGTTTTTCACTCCGATTGGCATTCATTAAAATTGGAATCTGAAGTACTTTAATGAATAAGCTTTTATTGATTACTAGAAGTTGGAAGTGGCGAATAAGCATGCAATCCATCTGATCGTATGTGAATACTGCGATCTATGGACATCTGTAATCGACCTCGTACAATAATAATAATAATATTTTATATAATTATTTCAGTCTTAACTAAGATCGGTCTCTGATGCGTATCTGTCTCACATTATCCATCATCAGATAGACTGCATGCTCGTTTGCTACTTCAGTCTTATAAAAAAGTATCAGTATGTAGCATGAAATGGGAAAATTATATTCATCTACCACCAGATGTGTATACAACCTGTATACTGTATACAACACAGTAATGTATACATGTGTCATGTGTGTTGAAATTGATCCCAGGAATTTCTTCGTACGTGAGCACGTTCACGTGGCGTCGACGAGTCGCGTCGACCTCTTGTTGTTAAAGCGACCTCTGTATGTAAACGAACGTGGGTCACAATGCAGTTTGTAATCACTTCCTTACTGATCTTAAAAGTGTTTTCTTCATATTTGGTAGGTTTCTAACGGGGGTAGAACCCTTTGTAGTTCAACACCGGCGGCATCGCCACCACACCTACGAAAATTTCTGCCTAACAACAGCTGTGTTAAGCGGCGGTGTCTTTAGGTTTGAAGGGAGTGATAAGTCCCTTCAAACCTAAAGACATCGCTGCTTAACACAGCTGTTGTTAGGCAGAAATTTTCGAGACTGACTTATCCGAGGCATCCAGCTTAGTCCTCCGGAGTAGCAACGCATCTGTGGTCGATTTCAGGTAGGATTCTAGTCTTATCTGGGTTGGATTACAGATGTCTATGGGAGGCAGTTGCTACTTACCATAAGTTAGAGTGCATGCTAGTTTGCTACTCCACTTTCTCCATCGTTTTTTTTACCTTAAAAACGCCGCAATCTCCAGAAATACGTTGGTAATCGTAGATATGTGCAGCGCTTAATTAATTTACGCATTGTCGTCAGAGCTCGGAGCCGTACTTCCCGTTCCTGGGTGCGCACCCGCCGCCCGCCGGCTACTGCGCGGACGGCGACGAGGAGGGCGCGGTGCGCTGCTGCTGCGTGTGCTACACCTTCCTGCGGCAGCAGTGGGCGCAGTACGACCGCGAGAACAAGCCGCACAGCCAACGCTTCTACTGGATGAAGCGGCTCGACGGGAAACCTTTCATTGGTGAGTGCTCGGTGTGTGCGATTATCGTATTCTTGTAGTGGGACATACGTATGAGCTGTTGAACTGGAAATTGTCTGTAATGGAACTATTGTCACAACTATTTTACATGGTCCATCATCCTTTTAAACAGTTTTAACTTTTTTAAGTCCTGTATCTTCTAATTCCACCGGTTTTTTTCTTCTTCATATCATCGGTGTACTTGTTTGAAGGACTGCACTCCTTTTGTTCAATCGATTACGCGATTCCGTGCCTTGGGTATGTTAAGCCGTGGATCCCAATTATTATCAATAGTATTCATAAAGCCTTATTCGGATTTTGTTATTGAGCACTTTCAAAACATTTCGATTTTACGACGGCTATGGTAGTCAACGGTCGATTGAACTCCGGCCCTCTTCTTGTTTTGAAGAGAAATCCATTCAATAGTCAGCAGTCAGCATACAGTTATTAAAGCTAGTTTTCGAGATAAATACCAATGGGCAGTATAATAGAGTAGCAAGCGGTCGCATGCCCGCGGTGTTAGTTTGCGGTGCAGCGGTAATTATATTGCGGTAATCCTAGAAGCGGTCACACTATTACATGTCATTCTGGTCATTCACTTCAACACCTACATAAGTAGATACACAATTTAAAGGAACAATATATATATTTTTTACTGAAGTTGCCGTATGAAGTGAGTTATACCTGAATCCGATTGCAGATGCGTTGCCACACCTGAAGATTAAGATGTTCTCTTCGTAACTTAGACAACCGGGTTCTACACCTTTCCCCCGAAACTCAGAATTGCGGTGGTACCTCTCAGGTCGAACTGTATAGATTTTACCACGTTTCCGTTTGCAATCGACCAGGCGGGCACTAGCTGTCTGCTAGACCATGGACGTGTATCTCAATTCTGCCCCCAAAAGCAGATCAAAAAACAAAGTTGAAAAGACTACGTAACTCATTTGAATCTATAAACCAATATTCGACTTAATGTAATTGGCAGACGGATTACGCGCCTTAATCCTCGGCGGTAGCAACGTACGTACAGCTAATCCTGTAATAGGACTAGAATCCTTTAAAGGTTGACCGCTCACCGTCAGATGAACAACTTGCTAATTTGCTTCTTTACGGACATATAAACGTATATAACGTTACATTGCATTACATTAAATTACAAATAATAAATGTATTACAAATGATACAATACAAAAGATCGGCAAAGTGCGAGTCGAACTTGCACTCGAGGTTTACATGCATTGTAAAATTTTAAGGTAACTATCTATTAGGGTTAATACATAAACCGAAAAATACAGATGTTTGAAGGACACCGCATTTATTTGTAAGTTTATTATATTTAGTGTTTGTTGTTATGGCGGTCATAATAATACATTCTAAAATTTTCTCGTGTCTATTAGTTGTTCTGGTTCAAGAGATCGGGTGCTGTGACGAACGGATAGACGGTGGAGGCGTAGTAATAGCATTCCGTTTTACCCTTCGGGTGCGGAACCCTAAAAATGTTACGAATATTGTAATATTTACATGTAATATTTTCTCAGTTCCAGTATTTTCAAGCTTGTATTGAATAGGCAAACCGCATCCTGCTACTGTCATCTTTGCAAAATATAACCATTCCACAATGTTGCCATTGATTCCATAAGTTTGACTTATGCCTTCCTGCGATTGTATAGAACTCCTTAGAGGATGTGGATATGTTATCTATCGACCATTTATTATATGTTCTAAAGGAAATAGTCTGATCTATTCATTGTTGTATTTACTTGTATTATATATAAGTCTGTGGTGTCGTGGATGTTTATAGGTATAGACGATTATTAATATTTTCAAAATCTTTTTATTTAATTGACGTTTATTCATGCTTTTCTTAAAAAAGAGACCTCTATCTTTATATCCTTCTTTCTTTACTCACGCGTGAACTTCCATCTCTTTAATTTCTTACAGCTATAATTTAGAACCGTAATAGGTGAATACTGTTAATTTTCAAGATACATGCATCTTTTTATAGCTATGATAAAAAAACAAAATATAAAAAAAAAAATGAAAATTTCGTATCAAATTTGGCCAATTATTTAATCATCAGAAGCTCATTATGGCCTGTGTTGCATACGGGTTTCCTTTCATTTTGGTGGGTTATTATGCAACCCTAAAAGGCTGAAATGTATAGTGGTAAATTTCCTCAGGATGTTTGGGTATGCTCATTTTGGTTTTCACTGGTGTCGATCTACATAATTAATTTACGAGCCAAAAATGTATCTCGAGTTTGGTAGATAATTTTTCATACTCTGCACACTACTTCGGATGGAGGAACTTCACAAACTTTATTATAGTGTGGCATGTGCTTCGGTGCGTGCTATATATCAAGAATTTGAAACTTTTATTTTGTTGTTACGCTGTAAACTCGTACAAAACTTGACTGCTTTAAGCTCCTTATGTCTACTAGGTTACACTTCCGATGGCCAAAAATTTTATATGGAAAAATTTATGTTCATATTTTTTTATATTTATAATATTATAATAAGTAAAAAAGGTCGTAACTTCGATATGTCATCAAATTTCATGGTTCTGTAAAATGGGCATGAAAGTATTAAGTTAAATATTTACTTGAATTCAGTAGAACCAACGTCACCTGAAAGGACTTACACGTTTTTAATACACGTATTTTTTCTCTAAATGTACTCTAAGCTACATCTTAGGATCCTTGTATAGCCTTAGCCTAAGACAGTTCCGATCTTGATCCATTTTCAAAATAGTTTTCCCCAGTAAGCAGTTCGCACGCTTCAGCCGGCGGACCTGTCATGTTGTATTGCTAATTTATTTATAAGTACGCGATTTATCACCATCAGATACTTTTATTTCTCATTTCGCTTGGGAAATTTCAAAAAAGCGGAAATATAACGCGGGACGTAAAGCGATAAATCCATTAGCGGTAAATAATTATTGAGCCTGTGTTCTCGTTTCCTATTCTAATTAATATTAACGGTTCTTGGCCGTGAACGAATGAAATTGGAATATACTGAGATAATAAACAGAATGTCCGTGCTTTGTTTTGCTTCTATTTATGGTGTTTTATATTCATGAAAGCTACTTAAACCTAACATCGACTGATAAACAACGCATAGTTTAATTATGACAATCTGTATAAGATATTTTTCACTGAGAGACAATATTTTGCGCTTTTATTTCAAGTGTCGTAGCCAGGGTCATGAGCTTTCCTGGCTAGATTTGAATTTTGCCGGTCCGAGACATTTTGTAGAATGATAAATTACCTAATATTTTTTTCACGAACATATTTTCCACGACTCATTGGATTGTCTAGTTTATTTTTCTTACGTGGGTCGGCAAAAGGCACCGCTTTGGAGGTTTCGACCTCCTGACAGCTGATCGTCAGGTCCTTAGCTACGACGCTGTTTGTTTAGAAGGTGGTAGCACCTTTTGTGGTTCGACTCCAACAGCACCACCACCACTAACTTTTATCTAATAACAAAAGTGTTATATTGTTAAAGTAATGATCCTGCATGTGTTATAACGAGAATCACATTTTCATATGAAAAAAAAATGTCCGCAATTGTAGGCACACCTCATCCATCTTGGTCGAGTACGGGTGTTCGCGATAATCTCTGAAAGTATCCGTGAGATTAGATTAGCTCGTGAATTAAGGTAATTTACATAACTTTCTCACGCGTGTGCGCCCGCCTGCCCGCCTGCCGCCTCGCCGCCGGTCGGGTACGCGTGAACCCCGCGCCCGGGACATACATTGCATATATCTATATGTATAGTTCCTGTTTATTGCGACGCCGTATCGTAAATCTGTCCCGGTGTATGCCAGCAATATTCAGAGTTGTACGTGAAATTGTTTTGTTGTAACAGTATGTATAAGATATATGTAAAATGTTAAGCTATACGAGATTTACTACACGGCATAATCATATATTTTCTGTAAGACTAAAATGTACTTTTACGGGTAAATTGAGATGTAGGACAGTTTATTTATGGGGTTTCAATGGATTTATGGCCTGCAATAAATTATTTATTTTTAAATTAAAAGACAATATTTTTTTATCAGAAGGCGCCACTACTAGTATTTTGGTCTTACATTATTAGTATGTTAATGCTATGTTCTGATCAGTAGGGTGTGCTAAAGCTCAGATACCTACATGGGGTATTCAAACTGTTACGTAGAACTATGGGTATAGTATTGATCGGCTCGGATCGGATCGGATTGCGATCGGCTTTAGGGAATTAAGATGTAATAGTCTCCCAGTTGGAACTTGACCAACGCGAAGGACTATGGGTTAAACCCTTCCCACTCTACGAGGAGACTAACCTGGCAGTAGGACCAGCAGTTGGTCGATGACGACTATCTCCTAAAAGAGATAGTATAACAGGACGGTGGTGGTGGAAATATCGAACCGTCCAAACGATGTGACATGTGTAGCGTAATAAACATGGGATGAATAGCCTTTCTTCAGAATGACCCTGTTATACGAGTACCGTCCTGATGCGATCGGAGACACTTTTGACGAACGTGAGCGTTGTAAACTTTACCCACTCGGTTAGACTTTCATAACTGTAAGCTTCTCGCAGACATTTTTAATTGAAGTCTGCAGTCTCGGAGGCTGTGAACTGAACATGCCATAATCCTCGATCCCTCAGTTCGTCGACGGCACGGAGGGGCTCAGTGTCGCGGCGGCGATGGATTTATCGTGTGAAAATTGAATTATTTCCACCGCGCCTTGTGCGAACTTTTTATATCTATTTCTGTCGCAATGCAGAGTAGTGGTCTTCCTACATAGTTGTAGGAAGCGTTTTCGATTTTGTTTTTATGAGGCGACATCGGTTTTATGGACAATGAATAATGGTACTGATGTCGTGATTGAAACGTTAAATTACATTTTATAGACATTTTGAATGCTTGTGGGACCAGTACCGTCGCCGCAATTATTCAGGTAGAATCACAGGTTACAAATATCCATGGTGTTGATAATTATTTACCATAATGACGTACGATCATTGAGTACATAGTCATGTCAAGTAATCGAATCGTCAGCAATTTTAAATAGAATAGGGGTTCCACCTGAAGACTCGAACGCCTTTTATAAGTGTCTTTTCCCTACCACACTCTTCATTACAGGATACGATAGTTCTCGACAAAAAAGTTCTGAAGCGGGTGTATGTGTGGGTGGGTAAATACCCATTTGGATTTGGCCAGCGCTGTGGATTGTGCAGTAGAGATATCATATTTTGAAAGGAGACCCTTGCCCAGCTGTGGGACAATAATATGTTGATGACGACAACCTGGCCGTGATGTCTTGGGATGTTGGGGATCTTTTACCATATTTCAGGTAACAAATTGCAAAATCCACATGGAATAGCTAGACGACAAGCAAACAAATCGACCGGCAAGTTTTTGTAAACGGGCGAGCGGTTATTGCGAGCGTAATTTTGAACGAGTGATTGATTGAATGTTTTGATTGGTTTAAGTGACGTTCTGTTTTTCTAGTTCTATTTTAATGGAGTGATTGGTTTTACAATACACAAACATGTACGTACGTACGACGAGCGCGCCACAATGCATTTCTCTGATTTTGGAAAGTGTTCGTTTGAATTTGAAAGTAGAGGCAGAGTTTTTTTCAAGGATTCTCAGTCATTCATTAGTTCTCAGTCGTAGTATCGCGACCGTGGCTCTCCTCAATAAGAGTCCATTAACATGTGAGATTTGTTTCAGATGTCCATTGGCGACAGTTACATTCTACCCGCTTCAAACTTTGCTACTTGAGCATTATAAAAAAATCACTAAATATTTAATTACATATTCTTGTATCATCGCTATCTAAATCACTTTACTTACGTGCAGCTCATTCGTTCATTTCACATTATGTATACATTTAAATTCAACTTGTCGCATTCGATTACAACAGAGACGTATATACCCAATTCTTTATATCTAATCTGCACGATCGATTTAATTGAATGAATATTTATCGGAGCATCTCTCAATGGTTCGTGTTAATTAAAACATTATCCATTATCTATGTTAACCTGGAAGCCAGGCCGTGTGCATAAACATGTCTTGTTTATATTCGAAGCGTTCGACTGACGGTTTACATTAGCGATGCAACGTCTGTCTGTCAGTCAGGTAAGGATGCCGGTATCCTATTTTAATCGATTTTTATTTCGATTGTTCATATGTATGTATGTATGTATAAGTGGTGTGTGTCTGTCCATGAAATATTTATAAGATGTTTGCGTTGGTGCGTATCGATGGTAGTACATGATGCGAGATGGTTGGCTTTTGGTGAATATATTGTTGATTGTTAGTGACGATACGAATGATGGTAGGTTCCGTATGTATATCAGTAGTAGTTATTATAGATGTAAATATATATTTTTTATAATATAGAAGTAGCAAACGAGCATGCAGCCCATCTGATAGTAATGGGTTACTTACGTGGTTGTCTGTAATCACCTAGGCCCCAGTTCAGCCAGCCACTGGTAATTGCTACCCCTGAAGACGAATTTTGAACGGCTTACACCATTCAAACCAGAGCACAGCAGCGCTTGACGCGCTAAAAAGGCACACATCTACCTTAATATCAACATAAATGTATATAGAAGATTGTTGACCATTTATTGTACAATTTTTTAACCGTAACTTTATCGAATCGTGCCGAGATGATAAAAAAATACCTTCATTTAGGGAACCGTGTAGGTGGTTTTTATATAACATTACATTACATTAAGAGAGTTGTTGTAATTAGTGATAAGCTTTACACCGTACAGTTTAATGACCCACGAAACGGCATGAACCACAGTTGATTATATTGTTGTTGATAAAATCTTTGGCTCCGTATCGAGCTTCACAATATTTGGCATGTGTGCACGCTTAGCCTTTGAAAATTGGGACGAGCGTGCGCGGGTGCATTCCGCACGCGGTCCGCGACACGTCGCAAGGAACCCCAATCGATCGATGGATCGGTTCCATAACAAGATGTAAATGCGTGCCGTCTGTGCGCCGCTGATGCAGGCAGACGGTGTACGCAGTTGCCGTTGCGATATTACCAATGATAACGCAAAACCGTTTTCGGTAATATATCATATAATATCGATTTCGGTAATATGTCATATAATGTCATATAATATCGATCGACAACTGTTGTAACAATAATACTATACTATTATTACTTTTACTAATTAATTGATTAAAAGATGCAAAATGTATGTGCACGTAAGGAGTCCTTCACTATTGTAACCAAATTACCAAGCACAAAATTAAAACGTTCCAAATACTATATTGTATAGACTTATACAGTATCTGAAAACGCTGCGTTTGTAGACTGTTTACAATTGAAACTACCAACTCGATACTGATATCGGTAACGGGTTGTAGTTACTTTGGACAGTGATATAAAAAATTTAGTTTTTCATATCGATACGAAAAGAAGAGCAGTTACATAACCGTTATGAAATAAAACTGAAGACGCCCGTGTCTAGGTCGTAGGTAGACCCACGTACCCAGCCCGACGTTTGATTGTTTACACGTCAATCATAAATACTAGTTTTTGTAGTGTATCCTATTGTAGAAACTGTTTTGCAGTGACGTTTTCGATAGCCTTAAGTATGGATATGTTTTTATTACAATCAAAAGCATCAACTATCAACGGTTTTCATATTTTTATTAACTCTATAATTTATTATGTTTTTATGAAATACAAGCATTACGCCTGTCGTATATTTTCCATTAAATTGTTTTAAAAACTTTACGGACACGATAACAGACAAATAATAAAGAACTCTGACATTTTGATAAATAATATTCGATTAATTTTAGAGTGAATTTAAAATAAAGGCGATTTCCTAACGCGTGTGTTTACGTCTACACGCGCGGCCCAATCGCACACATGAATTATCTCGCTGCACTTGATTACACTTATTGCTGCCCTCTAACGAATATGTAAGCTGCTGTGTTTTGGTTTGAAATTTGTAATTAAATGGGTACCATTTTAAAGTGTTCGCAGTTTTTTCACGAGCAGCAACAAATTCGAATACATGGGATTCGATTTCGTTCGATACATATATTCATGGGTGCCGACGATCATTTTCACATCAGGTTTTTATATGTAGACATACTAATTACGCAGCAAGTTCAAGCATCTTGAAATTGGTTCCCCAAGATTTCCGTCCTACGTCGTTCACAGCGAAAACCGTAGCACCGAACCCGATGGAACATTCCCACGAATTAGGACATAAACACAGGCGATAGTACGCAAACCGTTTGACCGAAGAGCCGGAACGTCCGTCCGTTAATTCGAGAGTGTGTCTGTCCGCCGGCGACTGTAAATACGAGATCAAAGAGTTTCCGCCGCGCTCACGAGCCGGCCTGTACCGAAATTCACGTCTCCGCTGTTTACTGCTTAACGCTTTGAGCCGGTTTCCAATTGCCGGGAATAGATTACGGCTAATCTAATGCAGCGTATAAATTATCGCTACCATCATCCATTTTGTGTATGGTTACCGTCGGTTTTGGCGTTGTCGTTATTGTAATTGTCGTTGTAATAATTTAGACAGCGTATGACGAAATTTTCATAAAACTGCATTGCAATATTATTAAGTCAAGAGGTATGTCTGTCTGAGACGAGTCTGTCCGCTAATATCTGTAAATACATGTTCTAAGAGTTTCCACCGTATCGCTGCACTTCGTTCACGAGGCGGCTTGTTCCGAAATTAAGCGCTTTAAGCCGATTTTCCTGCTGAAAAGAATAGATTAAGCATAATCTAACAGCTAAATCTTCTAAGTCACGATTTTCATTATGAAGTTCATTATCACGATCGTCATTATAGTAGTTAGAGCCTGTAGAATTTTTCACAAAATCTTACCGCTAACTTACTTTTATTAACTAGGTAGATACGGTTCAAACAACGTTTGCTAACATTTAGTTAAAAAAAATCAGTATTGGTTTTTAACGTAATTATTTTATTGAGATTGTATCGCAGAAAAGTTGCAGTGTAACCGCGCGAAACTGGTTAAAAGAAAAGTTTTATAAACACCTGCATACAAGACATAAACGTTTATTGTGTTAATACGGAACAACGCGCGAATCCGACTCGCACTTGGCCAGTTTTTATTTAATAAAGCTCGAACTCAAGTGGAATTTGGTAAAGTTCCACGATATTGAGTTACTTGAACGTAGTAACGCCAAACTAATAATGTTTAATTAATGTGCTATAATAATATTTTGTAATAAATTTGTATTCTATTTTAATTAAGATTATAATTTGAAAAATATTTTGTTGACAAACAAGGGATTTATATTGAAAGAATTTAATAAAAATCTTTATTTAAATATAATTTTTGATTATCATAAATTTCTTATACTACACAAACTACCCTGAGTGTGGTTTATTAAGCTTTACGAAAAAGATTTTGCAATGAAAAATTAAGCAAGGCAGAAACAGTTTCCCTTATAATTACTATAAAAATCGATACAATCGTTTTCAAACTTTTCTAATGGTCGTAGATT
The DNA here is from genome assembly GCA_018250295.1 of Spathilepia clonius. Lineage (NCBI taxonomy): Eukaryota > Metazoa > Arthropoda > Insecta > Lepidoptera > Hesperiidae > Spathilepia > Spathilepia clonius. Next base: position 3,077 of record DWRA01000608.1, on the reverse strand, counting down.
CAGTAAAGATCGATTAGGTAGGTGCCACTTATGTGAAAAAGTGTGAAGAGGTTCTGCCTTCCGTTGGAAAGTTGTGGATCCCGTAATTTACATATGAGGCGAAGTTTTTTACATATGACGACCCGCGTGGTGGAGCGTTCACCGTACCGGTCTGACACGCAGTGGGTTCCAGGTTCGATCCCCGGTCAGACAGAAAAATGAGTTTTGATTTCTGTACTGGGTCTGGGTGTTTGTGTATTCGTCTTTGTGTGTGTCCATGGCACACACGAGTCAGGGAATCCTACTGTGGGGCTGTGAGTGTATAAAGCGTCTTATTTTTAGCTCTCTGGAGCGGCACCGCACCTATAATTGACTTCAGCTAAAAACCTGTAACAAGTGGAAAGGGTCACAAATGTCCATTAGTGACCACTTACCATCAGGTGGCTGTATGATCATTTGCAATTTCAACTTTATAAAAAATGTACACACAGACAGGCAGGCCAAACGCTTAAACATAGCAACTACTCGTATATACAAACCTCTTACTCGTGTACAGATAGGAATACATCACACCTCTCGGTTCACAGCATTAGCATAGACGTAGACGCACTTTAGTAACAGGCGATTAGAATTAAACGAGTTTAGAGTTTATTATAACTGGGCCGGCGTCCATTCATAGTTGCGCTAACGAGGCCAGCCGGTCACGGCCGCCACCATTGAGCCAGCTGATCGCCGATACGCTCAGCACTCGAACAATGATAAATGCTAAGTAGCCGTGTATGTGCGTATGTGTGTGTACGTATACAATACGTGGTATAAATAAAAAGAAAGTTGCGGTGTCTGTCTGTCTGTCGTTTCGAAACAGTCTCTTTCGTAAATGCATGTGCTGTACTTGTTTGTGCGATACCAGACATATAAGGAATAAGAATCCGTCTTTACCAGCCTCTTAAAACAAGAGGTTGTCAATTTCTCTGTATCTTTCTCACTTTCTCGATATAAGTTTTGATTTTTTGTCGCTGTCTGTCTCGGCTGTTTGAAAAAGTTAAACGGATGTTGACCATCCCAACCCAGTTTTTGCTCTAGGGGTTTGACGTTAGTTTTGAAATAGGAAATTCTTATAGTAACTTATATGGTTATCACTAAATCGATATTCAAGGTTTAAGCAACACCTCACGAATGTAACGCCGATAGACACGCCACCGCGATAACTTGACGTTTGAACTTCATGCCGTGGCTGCGATCGTTTCTAAAATTAGCAAACATAACTAAATTTCAAAATTCATCTGTATTTCCGTACCTTTGGATTATGTACGGAGTTTGTGCATATGAAAGATGTTTAGAAAACTTCCGTAGCGTGCTTCAGGACTAGATATTGTTACAGTTGTATAACCGCAAACTTCCTGATGAATGTAAATTCAGATGCTCAGTTTTCTTAGTAATTACTTGACAATGATAATAGTATACCTGCCAGTTTTTGTTAATAATCCCAAGCACACACATACTTGTGCACGCATACACCATCGGTATCTCTCTCTATTACACCCTACACATATTGCAATTATATTATACACTCGTGCTCCTGACTACAGCTGAATTTTGAGTGATCTATGTATGTCTTATGGGAAAATAAAGATTTTATAAACCTGCAAAGTCAATTTATAGTTGATCCACCTAAGTAGCTGCGAGTTGTAGGTAATATAGTCTAGTGGTGAACTCAGGCTTGTGACCCTTCCCGTTCTATGAGAAGACCAGTAATGATGTGGCCTGACAATATACCGATGACGACAGTAATGTAGTGTAGTGTACAACAATGTTGCGTGCGACGTGTTGCGTGTAGGTCATAGGTGTCGGTTGTCGGTAGCTTTCGCTGGCGTGTCGAGGCCGCGACCCGCACACTCGCCGGGTGTGAATGAACACCGCGACCGGTTGCTCTTACCGCTTACTGTGCTCACAACTTGTACTTGTGTCGTCTATATTGCCCTCTGCGTCCCTAGTCTGATCGTCTTGTCAAATTTAACACGAGGAATCATGTCGTCAAACATCGTGGGGAAACCTACACACCTGAGAGTTCTTTGGAAAATACTAATCGAATCATATTGTGTCTACCACCTTTTTGAATATCTACTAAGTTTTGTGGTTTTTTTTTCAAATTCTTTAGGTCGTAGTTCCACCTCAGCTCGTTTTGCCTGTATGAATGCAATATTGAAAGTTACTTCAGAGGCTAACAATGCAGTATGTTCGAGCCGTGTGGCGTATTGTCGCAGGTCAAAAGTCTTAACTTTCGCATGTTAAGAGGTTTACAGTATAACATGCGATTGGGAACATACACACCTGGTTTATAATTGAGTAAATGTGATCCTTATCGTAATAGTTATTGACTTTAAATAATAGAACCAAATTGAATTGAAGGTATTTTTTCAAAATGATGAACTGAAATATATAGTTTAAATAATATTTTGCGCTGCAAATTGCTATTAACAATGGTTATCAATTCGCATTGTTTCGATTTGGGTGAGCATAATCCATAATCACAAAAATCGCCATGTTGCCTTCATATTGATATTATTAATTATAACATTTTTCTTGTTTTTTTCTATCAAGCTGCATTGCTTCTTTACTTGAGGCAGTTTTATTGATGAAACCTAGTCGATATTTTTTTTACGTAGGATTGTATCTTTTTTCTCTGTTTTCCTGTATCTCTCTTTCTTCCTGCCTTTCAATTTCTATTTCTGTCTGTTCATCTGCCTTTTTTTAATCATATGTTATATCGAAATTTTGCAATTTATATGACTTACTATTATTATTACGTTTTAATGATATTAAATTTTGCAATTTGAAATGATTGCACACCTTTGTAATGGTAGAATGTGCGAACGTCTCTTGCTGTAACCATCTTTGTACACTACATTCTTGCAATAAAATAAATTTAATTTTAATTATTTTCCGACTGTTTTCTTGTTCAATATCGTTCTGTCCTTTTACGATTTTATTTAAGAACGTATTCTCTGTGTCATCGGTTTAGTTTCCTAACGTGGCGTGTGTACGTTTCCAGGTGCGGACATGTCGTTCCAGGGGGAGTACGCGGCGCAGGTGCTGGG
>DWRA01000607.1:0-22936 GCA_018250295.1 Spathilepia clonius | reverse complement strand
GTTGTGCCATTTCTTTTGTTTCAAATAAATAAGAAGTGTCAATATACTTTATATCATGAAATTCCTATGTTAAACAAACACGTATACACATACAGCACCTATAAGACTAGGCTACAGAATTGTCATTTTTTGTTTGCTGTCAGAATAGAAAGGTTGTAGACACTTTTTTTGATCGACTGTCATATTTATACCTATTTCTTCCGATAATATCAGTGTCAAGCGCTGTTATATATTTTTTTGAAGATAATGTAAGGTAAGTAGTACTTACAGTAATTTCTCAACGCAGTTCTCAGAGGTAGGTATTGGTGGAGTTAATAGAGGGTATAACACCTCGTGGTTCGATTCCAGATGTACCATCGCCACACTTACTTCTTCATCAGTTAATCGCTGCATAATTCTGATTCGAAGAATGTAGTAAAGGAGACATATTTATTAACAGCATTCTAATATACTTCTCAGGTGTAGCATCTGTTACTGACTTCAGGTAGGATTCTAATTATGTCTGGATTCGATTACCAAAAGGCGGCAGTTGCACTTACCATCATGTGAACTGCATGCTTGTTCGCTACTTAAGTCATATATTATAAAAAAATGAGAACACTATTTTGGGGTTAAAAATACGCGCTGGTGACCGCTCCCGACCACTATTTCATTTTAGAGAAACATTTCTTAAACCCCGCGAAAGTAAATAACAGCGGTGTCTTCATTAAGCACTTGTTGGATAGCAAGTCTTTGTTCAGAAATAAAAAATATTTATTAAGAAGAAGGTTATTACTCAGCTCAGCGCAAAAAGCGCTGAGTTAGCTCGTACATTTGTTGCAATGCCAGTTCTTTTGTTCTGAACTAAACAAGAAGTTTTAATAAACTCGCTGCTAGGCAATGATAAACTTCTCGACTTAGGCCTTGTAATAAAATGCGATTGTGCTACTGTCACGTGTATAGAGGTTAAGCTATTTTTTATTAAACTAGTGATGAATTAAACAATTATCTCATGATAAGTGAAGTATTAATTCCATTTCCATATTTCAAATAGAAGTTACATTATCTCTTCCTGCGTAGAAGGAAGTCGGTTAAAAATTAATGTAAGTTGAGTAACCGTTCACTAAAAAGGAGAGCTATTTTTCGTGTGTTTTAAATTTTTGTAAGTGGGAATCAAGATGCTTAGTGTCATAAGAAGTAATATGGAACTTTGTCTTTGCCAAAAAAATTGAAATCAAAATATCTTTAAATATGGATTTAGTTACAATCCAAAATCGAAAGTCAGATGGCTACTATTCACCGGAACTTAAACAACCTCAAATGAAACGAACTTATTAATACAGACTACTTAACTAAAGCCATTTTAAATGCAACTATATATACTTAAAATAATTTAATTGGATCGTAGTTTGTGTTTAAACAATAGTAAGTTGATATTACGCTTATTCTAACGCCAATATTTCGTTAAGACTAATACGTAGTCGATGTTTAATATATTTTTTGTCATTAAGTTAAGTAACAAGAGATAATAAACGTTATATGAATGAAGAATTACATTTGTTCATGTCTGGGCTATCACAAATGTATACGTTCTAGTATTGGGCACGATTGTTACAGTGTTTTTTTTTAAATATAGAATGGCAATTGAGCATGAAATCATCATGATGGTAAGTGGAAGCTGCCGCTCATACAAATTTGTAATCAATCACAGATAATAGAGTCCTACTTGAGATCGGAGACAGAGACTCCAAAATCTACACAAATAAAAAAAATTGAAGTGTCTGTTTGTAACGTCAAACAGCTTTTTACTAAATTATTCAAATGTGTGTCTGTCTTTCCGACTGTATGTCTGTTTGTTCTGGTTAATCTCCGAAACAGCAAGAACGATTTTTATTGACTTTCACTACGGACTTTTACGAGGACTGATTTAAGTTTTTATTATAGAAAATGTTTTAGCGGGTGAAACCGCAAGGCACAGCTACTTACTAATAAAACGTTAATATCATATTTAGGTTTAAAGATTTAAAAAAATCAGCATGGCGATATTTTTATTTATTTTTTATTTATTATAGTTTATTTAAGAGTTATGGCTTGATTGCTCGGCTAGAGGTTTAACTGCAGATTATTGCAAAATATTGCAAATTATTATAAAATATATCTATGGATTTCTTCATAATAATAAACTTTACATTGTTCTATGAAATTGGTGGGTAGCAGCCAATGTATATTAATAAATATCTCAGACGTGTTACAACTATTAATATTAAAGTAGAAAATCTGATTTAATCAACATTCTTATGATAAGTATGCATGGAAACTGTGTAAAGAATGTTTTAAAGATTTTATGTTACATGAGATATGCCTTGCGGTTACGACTGCGTTATTTTTGAAGCCAATAATAAATGTAATTTTCGTCTTTAAATATTTTTGTTTGAAATAAAAAAGCTTGTATTAAAAATGATAACTGAAAGGGGCTAATTGGTTCAAAATTCAGCTTCAGGTTTAGATCTTTACATACATGCGAACCAAGAATAAATAAAATAAAAGCTCATAAAAAGAAAAGAAAGAAAGTCATAATGCGATATAGATGTCAAACGAAGAGCCGCTCTTAGATTTTGCACTAAGCCGTTTGAAAAAATTTCCTAACATTTTCAAAATTACGTATTCCACGAATAACATAATATAAAAATCTCGCGATTTCCGCAACGGGATGCGAACAGTGTCTCGGGATCTCCGCTTCCATTTAAATATTTTTATTCAAAGACGTAATAAAGTGAAAAACGAAGCTCCTTGTGTATTATCCGTACTATGCTGTTTAAAGTATTCTGACTTTAAACAGTACACAGCAATAAAACAGAATATGTACTGTTGAGTAGCATTTGTTCTGACCAGCTTAAACTGCTTAGCTCTTTGAGTTTTAATTGTTGATGAAATAAATTAGTGAACAAGCAAGTTTATAGCGAAGGTTTTTTTGTATGCCTAATTTAGAAATCTTAGATCAAATCTATCTATCACTAACTTCATAAACCAATTATTGTTCAAGAGTAAGGCATGGGTCGTTGCAAAACGAAATATTTGTGCTTTTTGATGGTGGTAGAAGCAATTGGGGTCGTCTTCGGCTGTACCACCACCATACAAATTTCTGCCTAATAACAGTCTTGCACGCATTGGGTTCCGGGCTCGATTCCCGGCCAGACTGACGTCCAAATGATAAATTTAGATTTCTTTCTGGGTTTGGGTGTCTGTGTATTTTTCTTTGTGTATGTCCATGGAACCCACAGTACCGGAATCTTAGTGTAGGGTTATGAGTGTAGCAAGCGTTAGTTTATTTTTATTTTTATCTTTAATACTATTGCCCTTAAATTATATTTTTGAATCTATATTTCTTAAAACAGCTTCAAAAAAGTCATATAATTATGTTACATTTGAGTTCGTAGGTACTTACGCTTTGTTCATAGTAAATAACAGCTGGGATAAAGTTTATTGGGCAAGCTAAATTTAACGTACTGTAAAATATCCCCTGATAAATTAGTGGACGTATAAATTTAAGCTACACTGGTCTCAGTGTGAGTTGCTATAAATCTATCTAAAATGAGCTTAATTATTGTTATTTACTAAGAGAAGCAGCGAATAACGTTTCCTAGTCTTCTAGAGGTTTCGTTTTCTTTTCTTAATTGTGTGTAGCGTAAATTGAGAACGTGGATGAAGTAAGAAATAGACTGCGAATTGGTAGTGGAATCATAAGAACATAGACAGAAGTGGAATCATAGGTACACTAAAATAATACTCCTGTGCCGAATGTTTTATTCCGTATTATCGTTTGAAGGCAGTGGTAAAAGAAACACTAAGCGATATTCAAGGCATTTTAACTTATTTTTAGTTCTCAGGGGTTTGCAACGCATCTATTGCCCACTTGAGGTGTAGCTGTTGTTGACTCTAGGTAGGACTTTATACCTACTAATTTTATTTGGGCTTAACTACTACTAATAAATTCCGTATATATTTATTACAATTTGGTATTAATTGTAGTATAAAATGTTTTTTTTTTTTATTTACTTTTATGAAATCTCATGCGCCGTTTCTTTTTTATAAACGAAGTAACTTGTTAAGCGATAATATCTTATTCATTTTTAAAAAATCTGTAAAAAATCCACTCAGAATAAAATATATTCATTTTGTTTTAACTCATTGCCCCAATAACACCACATGTTTATAACTTATTAAATAAATTAAACAACTGAGAAACGAATAAATAAGCCGCCATTTTGAATCCAATCTTTATTAATACAAGTTATACATATAAATGTATACTGAGATATATTTCAAAGTTTATGAAGTATATTACAGATTCAACTGCAGAAGTCGTTATGTGCTAAAGTCAGAAATATGCGAAATACGAGTTTGCAGTATATTTCAAAATTAACCAGCGCCAAATTAAATTTACATCCAGGACGCATTGTCCCCCCAGGAGTTTCAGCCGAAACGCTCTTAACAGCTAGTTTGCAGAACGACGGTATTTGTAACGTAACGTGTCCCTTACTATTTGTTCACGAAGTAAAGGACGCTTTCTACACTCAGCCCCACACTAGGATTCCCTGTGTCGTGGATACCATGGACACGCACAAAGACGAATACACAAACACCCAGACCCAGAACAGTAATCTAAACTGATCATTCAGATACCTGTCTAGTCGGGGATCGAACCCAGAACCCGCTGCGTGTCAGACCGGTATAGAGACCGCTCCGCCACGCGGGTCGTCGTTAGTAAGTTTCGACAAACAAAAATGTAGTATGGCGATCACTACATTATCTGTCATTGCCTTTATGTAAGCCATATAGGGGCTTCTAGTGGATAGCTACAAGGTTATAACCGTTTATTTATGACGACCAAATTCAAAGTTCTTAGTAAAAAAGGTTGTGCATTGACATAAAATAACTGGACATGGTATTTGATATTTTCTAACAATGTTTAAAACCAATATTTGAAGAGGCCCTTCTTATTTTTTATAATGTCAAAGTAAAATAGGTTTATTGTAACTAATTGCCACTTTCCATGCAATAATTATAAGCACTCATTATTTTCATTTGGTATAGTTAAACTTTATTTTAATATGTTATTCGAAAAATATTCTTATGTCCAATAATAGTATTTATAATATTTCCCAGACGGAAATGGCTTTATATCAAAGATGGCGAGCAATGTACCTTCAGCGAATTTATGATTCAAACATACTTAAATACATCGTCTAGTATAAGAATATTATTTAGTTCAGCTTTTGCGAAATTTTGACTTAATATATTTTTCAATATAATTATTTTTAATTAAATACAACATTCAGGTGTAGCTTTAAATACTGTTTATAATACGTATAATTATAATTCATAAAGTGTTTATCTTTGAGATAGAACTTAAGACTGTTAAACACATAGACTATGACAAGTGGGTTGGTAATTTATATAAGCAATAGGAAAATAGTAGGGGTCCTCTATTCCTCAACTGACGACTTAAATATGTAGTTCTTAGCGAGTTTCTACGCGGAACCTGCGGCGCTGAAATGAATGTAGCGAGCACGGAGCTTCATATAAAATATTGTGCAGAATGCTTTTATTTGCTTGAAGAGTACGTAATGTAGGGCGCATTCCTCTTAACTACCACTCCGACCGTCTTGTGCAAAAATACATTTATATTAATGAAAAATGTGGAAATTGATTGTTATTTTTTGCACATATTTTTATAAAATTATTGCAATGTTAAATAAAGGGATAATTAGTACGTGACAAAAAAAATAGATATTTCAATTTGTAAGAAGTCCTTAAATGACAATTTCGCATACGATCGTACAGAAAGGTTCTTATTATTTCGGAAAAAATACTTTAGTCAACTTGCTAACCTAACAACCCATATCAAGATGAATACATATCCTAACAACGAAACATAGACAGACTGAATAACCAATTGGATAAACAAAACCAATCAATAAACTGAGTATTCCAAACAGGTGTCCGCAAAATAACACACTGTTAATGAATCGCCGATTCCGTTTCAAAACGAGCCTCAGGCACGATCGCAACGAATCGCGATTTGCATTTTGTATCGCGATAGTCCTGTTTGAGAGACTCGCCTACTAATATGCCCTAAGGACATAGGTGGACTAATTTAAATAGACACCCACTATTACTCATGTTTTTGAAATTCCACCCTTACATAACAGGCATAAAGACCATTCATCATTTCTGCAGCGTTCGTTCTAAAATTGATGGTTCTTGAATACAAACTTAAGCTTGCCGTTTCGATTTCAAAGAGGACACAAAAATAAGCCTTAAGCCTTTTTGATAGGGATGCTATGGGAATTTTGTGTGCTATTCAATATACTTGTAAAGCATGGGGTGATGTAATGGTGGGAATGTCTACATTAACATTGGAGTCGCAAACCGTCTCCGAATCGGTAGGTAATGGCTTAGATTGCAATCGCGAATAGCTTTCTTCATTCGACTTTGCATACATATGAAGTCTTGTTGTGTTGTTTATGTAATGTACAAGAAAGTAAAACAGTCAAATCTATCGTCGATTTACCGTAATTAATCGGAATAAATAACAGAACTACTTGGATTTTACCAAAGAATCGAGTTTATTAGCGACAACACCTTTGGACAAAGTGTTTTACATCATCTTCATATACATAAAAATATTAGACGGAAATTAAAACCCGACTTTGTTTTCGTAGAGATGAGAGGCTATGTGTATTACACTTATTGTTTGAATTTATGATAATGTAAATAAACGTAAAAAGCGACATATAATACATAAACCATATAAATAAATAAATGCAACTTTTAACTTTGGTTTAAAAAAAAATGTGTTTGTTTTCTGTCTATATAGTCCAAACTTAGAATTAACTAAATGTTTTTCAACCAAAATTGGTTATTTTCATACGAAGTTATTGTATCTGTATATTTTTTTTTGGAAAAATAGAAAATATTGTTTGGTTGGCTTGGTTTTTGTCCAAAAGAACAAATAATCTCTGCGATAAAATGGCAAAATAGTCTGGTTGCATGGCGATGTAGCCGTAAGAGAAAGGGCACCTATTTAAACGCAAACGCGTAAGTAAACATACATTACCATTCCGCACGCCCGATGCGCCGAAAAAGAAAAGAAAAGCCGCAAAACCAAAGCGTTCGCATATTATTTTTCCATTCTCGTTTTAAATGTTCGTATTATTTTCGATTCGCGTTTTGTTTTTTTAAAACACCGTCGCTGGGATTTGTAATCTGGGGTTCGCACGTGGGTTTTTATGTTTTCTTTCAAAGTATTGGTACTTAATTGGATTATTACTACAAATGTAATGATTTAAGATTGTGCTGGTGCGTTTATCATGCTTGTTTTAGAAAACGAGCATGCAGGATGTAGTCTTTCACCATATAAAAATGTATGAAAGGGCACGAGTTTTCCACTGGGGAAAGTTTAAAACATACAAAACTAATCTTTGGACTTCAGTCTTATTTGTGAGTTGATTAAAGATAGCCATACAGTGACCACTTGCGATATATAATTAAATGTGTTTGTTACTTAAATGTTGTATAAAAAATAAGCCAATTATATATGAATACCAGCCTTTTGTGAAAGCAAGTTTTCCGTTCCGGTAATACTCGTACTTTTGTTTTCCGTTATTTTTAATGAATGCCGCTAAAACAATGTTTCCGTTGCAAACGGCTACAAAGCCACAAGAGCGGAAAATTGGTCACCATTAAGAGTCTTTCAGTTTTTTGTTTCCCCCTCTGTTGGTAATTAAATGACAATTACCGGAATCTCGGGACTTGCGTATTTCATTGGACCTTAATGTGGCGATCGGCTTCTTTGCTTGTTAGAAAGAAGTAATTATAAGGGATCTTATTTGTTTTGAATTTTCTTTTTCGGAAGTGAAAGTTTTTCTTTATTGCGATGCTTTCATCTTTTTTTGGAGTTGGGGGATTATTTTTTGAATATCTTTTTGTAGTATTACTTTGCGGTATGTAAGGGACTTCAGAAAACTCTGATTGAATTACTAGACACATCGGTTTAAACTTATTATTTATATTTTCTTACAAGTTTACAGCAGCAGACGTGCTTGCAGTTCACCTGATGGTCAGTGGTTACTGTCGTCTATGGACATCAATAGCCACTTTATACAAAACAAGTTCTCTTTGAAACCAATCCCAAACCTGTTGTTACTTCTAAAGGCTAAGATGATCGTCTCATTTGGAAGTCATATACACATACAAAATTGTAATACAAATATTGTAACAGTAACAAGGTAATAGAATTTCTTATAATTTGACTGGAGTGGTACAGCTACACGTACTGTTATCTTGTACCAACAGAGAAAAAGTTTGTGTTTTGGATTGAAGGTTATGGTAAGATGTAGGTTAATATTATTGCATTCCTACTTAATCTTTCTATATCCGGCAAGCTTCTTCTTCTATGGTTATAGCACAAGGCCACAAGTGACCCATTAGCTGGTTACTTATATTCATTGCATATGCACAGAAGTAATAAACACAAAGAACTTCGCTGTCTGTACACTGATATGCATGGCGTGAAACACAAAATACATAAATTGGTGCATATGAGTTAGTATGAAATATTAAGTAAAGCTAGACAAACTGTTATTTGCCAGTAAACGTACTCTTTTCCATTTCATTATAACCCCGTTTATATAAAATATATTCATGAATACAATGATAGGACATTAGAAGGGCAAAGACCTGAAAGAAGTTGATAGTGTATGTACAAGTATTAAGATATGAAAGAAAAATAATATATAACTTCTATCTCTCTCTCTCTATGCGTGTGGGCGTGTGTGTTTATGTGGGTACTTGCGCGTATTCGTACACATGTGTGAGTTTTCCAAGATTTTCATTATTATTGTATTTTAGTACAAGCTATTTAGTTAAAGCTTTTGGACATATAATATCTAGGTATAGAAATAAAATGAAAACTAGACGTGTATCCGTTTCGTCTTATATAGCACTATGTTCAAGATTATGGCAAATCGTTAAAACTCAATTAGAATATTATCTATTGCTTATAATAGATGTTTTGAGATTCTGCCGCAGCAAATTCTCGTGAATTTCTACTAATAGGCACACTATTAAATTTTATTCTATTCTACCTGAGATATTACTTTTCGTATGTAGTACCACAGAACTTTCCGCGCTAGAACCATAGAAATATTCAGCTCCAACAAATCATTTACAAAATGGGCAGATACAAATAGCTCATTACTAACAAATCGATTCCCAGCATTCTCATCGAGGAAATATGCGAATTCATCGAAACCCATAAAGTTGTCAGAAATTCCGTGAGATTTATCGCCACTAATAAATTCACATTACACTTTTTACATGTTGGACTTGTGGGTTGGGTGACTAAGGCTTTAAAATTTGTTTTAAGCGATTAAGCAACGAATGATGTGGTTTTTGTATAATTTGTGGCTCGATAACACTCTGATTTATTTCCAAATGGTTAGTAATTAGTCAAGGAATAGGGTAACTTCTCTTACGTTAATATATTAGGGACAAGTAATATAATTTTCGAGTTTAAAAATCTGGTCTTACAATGACTGATACTTGGCACTTCTTTCAATCGTCAGTCGTAGAAGAATGCATGTTGATTTTCAACAGGAAATGCTACCAAAATTCATTCCCTGCTAAATACCACTCATATTTTGATATTATATGCATATTTAAAATATAGACATTTAAAAAGAGCGTGTATATATTTTAATGCTAAAAGTTTACGTAATTAAAATAATAAACAATAAAGATGAAGAGTCTGAAAACCATTTTAAAATTTTAAAGTTCATATTTTTATCAGCATCATATCAAAATTCATTTTTACTACTTAATTTAATTTGTCGCGACTCTTACTCTAAGATAGGAGAACGTATAGGCTGCGTTGGCTACTTTTAACTGACAAACAGTCAGTACTTAAGTAGTAACCAGTCCGTTATTACTAGTGCTTTATATGACCAACTACCTCTTTAGCTCAACACTAAACTGAGCATTCCAACGGGGCATAAAATGACTTATCGCAGTAATTATGGCGTCTCAAAGACCTATCATCAGGCATTCCGATCCAGTGAGAGGAAACGAATGCTTAATTACTAGGCTCTGATTTTTCAATGCAATGGGTTTACGTTGTCGACTGATTATTTGGTGCAGACTCGGAATGAAATGGACGGGAAAATATTAATGTATTGACGACCTTCGTGGTGCAGCGCTCATACCGGTTTGATACACAGAGGGTTCCAAGTTCAATCTCCGGCCAAATAGACTACATATAACAGAAAATTAAACTTATAGCTATGGTAACAACATATTTAGATTTTTGTTCTGAGTCGGATGTCGTGTATATGCATGTATGTGTATAATGGATTATTTGTTTGATTGTTTGATTTAATTTTCCTGTCATTTTTAACAATTTTTTAATTTTATGTTATTTATATTAGTATGATGTAGATTCAGCAATTCAGCCCCTTAGGACACAATTTTCGAAAAAATATACTTAGTGCTCATCTTACATAAATATGTAAGGTCCAAAATGTAGTCCGGTGCATCATTTTATCATTACTTTATTACATTTAAATGAATGTTATTTAAATTAGATTCCACTAGATATTTAGGACTGTATCAAAGGAAACTGGGGCGTTATCGGATTGTTGTTTATTCCGCAACTAGCGCTGCATATCGTCAACGATAACGCTTAATTAAGCGCTTCCAAAGCAATCACATCGCGCTTCTAGCTGGATTACACAATCTAACTCGGAATTAGCTTCGTGTTCCCTTGCAATTTTAATGGAATTATTTTGGGTTGTTAAGGAAGTGAAATATGTGTAATATAAGTGTATCAATGGTAGAAATATAGATTTGCTAGTCGAGAGCTAAGGTTGGATATGAGACTTGAAAGAGAAATGAATGGGTTCCTCACAAGGAATGTATAAAATAGCTGATGAATGAACAAAAAGTTAAATAAATTTAAATATTCGCGTGAATGGCATTTTCAAATAAATTAACCCATTTGCAATTCTTATCAACAGACAATTAATATAGGTATCTAATTTATAAAACATAATTTACAATTAATAAACATTTAGTAACTAACAATTAATAGACATAGTTTAAGCTTATTTCACGTAAATAAGAACGCGATTATACCTATGTAAGCAGTTTTATGTTAAAACTTTGCTATCTAACTTGACAAAAACCTTAAAAGATTTAAACGAGGTGACTCAATTTACGCATTCCGAAAACATAAAAGATTCGATCCCCTCCACATATCAGCGATTGGGATCTCCATATACCGCGGCGAAATTTCTAGATAGCCTAATAAATTCCCGATCCGTAATACATAAAGTATACGGGAATTAGCATAAACGCTTTATCGGATGGCCCGAACATAAAACATTCGGATCCGCTTTTCAAATACGACACGATCACGGATCCGACACGGATTTATGACGGTTAGCACGCGCCGCGCTAATCTTGTGTAGATTTGGGATTATTAGTCTGAATCGGAATGGTTTCAGGTTGAATGACGATATCGCTTTGTTCGTTCATAAGCGGCATGATAATGTAGGCCAGCGGCCATTGTAATATTCACGATAATTACAAATAACACAGGTAACACTGGAACCGCTTGGTAGGGTATGATTCAGATCTATTCATGATGAGAATCCTTGCCCAGCAGATAGACATTAAAACGTTTGCAACTAATGCATTGCATTCAATTACTTTTATCGTAACATACAAAGGAAAGATTTTAATAGAAACTTTTATATATTTTTACAGTCATGCACTTACAAGCACAAGTTCTGAATCAAGAAACAATTTACTAAGCTAATCTTACATCATAAATGAGAAGATTATCAATTTAATATGTTTTTAACTTTATTGGCTGAGATGATTCCCAATGATCAGCAGTTCGACTATCAAACAAAATTTTCGGGTTAAGTGATTAAAAAAGATACACCCACACACACAAATAAAATTGGATTTATTTACTTGTAAATGATTATGTACAAGATACAAAATCGGTATAGTAAAAATAGTAATCTGTGTATTCAAATACGTAAAGAATGATATGTACAATATAATATCTATGTAATGGATAAGAATGAGACACGACTTGACAATTTCCTTACGACATTCTATCGTTTAGTGTAAATGCTCTCAAGATGTAAGGACGGCGTTTTCTTGAAACGTCTAGTCAGTGGATTATTTATTGGTAAACTTGTTACTTTATGCGGCCCGCTTTGTTCTACGCTACGGGAATTTAATATCGCGAAATTTAGTCAGCATGTTATATTAATGTTATAGTGAGTTACTCGGGAGGGCACTTCCGTGCTTGTAGGTTACTAGTGCTTATTACAACGGTAAGACACTATGCATATTAAATGAAATTCTCTTCTTCTGTATTTTGGGTAAAACAAACATGGTCAGTTTTAGGAAATGATAATCAACATTTCAAGTCTATATACCTGTGTATAAACAACTAAAAAAGGTATTTTCATTGTGGTTTTTAAAAACTTTTAATTAAATATCCTTGTTAGGTTGCAAGTTAAATCTGATCCACTTCCTGGTGTTCGATTGAGATGAATTTTTGCATATATATTTGGTTTGAAAGACAGTGCATGCGTAGCTTAATAATGTTGTTCCTGATCCAATATGTCGGATGCCCCACGATGGTGGAACGATTAGTTTTTATGCACCTCCACGATATGGGTATGAAATTAAAGGATTTTTTGCTATGAATGCGGTAAAAGCTTCAAATTAAATTTATTACACTAATTCTTTAGATAACCGTATAACAATACAGAACGATTTCGATTAACACCATTTTTCCCTATTCGTACATATTTGAGAATACAAATAGGCATTAAGGGACAATTTGAGGAGATGGATACCAAAGTCTGCTTACGAAGTTATCTGCCGCAGTTACCAAAACGTATAGACTTATTTCCAGAAATTGACGCAGGCCGCTAGATGAATAGAGGTAAGGCCACAGAATAACTTAGATTCCCATGAGATTTCACCACCAAACTGCATTGGTAGGGTTAATTTCTGTCCTCTCTCAGTTGTTGAAAAGTAACAATTGCATGAAAGTGTTGTAGCATCCCATGGGTTTCTTATTCAAGCCAAATCTTGATTCCAAACCTGAAATATTCTCGGGAATAAACTGTAAATGTATTCTAAAACACATTCGGCGCTTATTAAATAAGCTATTCAGAAAAACCCACATGGAAAGTAGTAGT
This sequence comes from Spathilepia clonius, assembly GCA_018250295.1. Lineage (NCBI taxonomy): Eukaryota > Metazoa > Arthropoda > Insecta > Lepidoptera > Hesperiidae > Spathilepia > Spathilepia clonius. The sequence goes on along the minus strand of DWRA01000607.1, from coordinate 9,668 downwards.
ATTGAAAGCGGGACCGCGCGCAGCTAACGACCCGATTCATACTCGTATGTTTGTAACTGAATATGATTCAAACTTTCGCGTATTAGGAGTCTAGAATTTTAGCACTCAAGGGATTTTTCTTTATACTTTCACCTTGAAGTGAGCAGGATTTCGGTAATAATTCACTACCTTGGTCAATCTTCAACCTAGGAACTGCTGTCTTTACAGCGTGCAGGATCCTCTTATTCTTTGCCCTTTCTCATCAGAACGGGTGGCTTCTGCCATAGATCACAACGTTGGTCAATCTTCAATCTAGTGCCTGATGTCACTGCTGAGCATAGGATACTCTCAGAATGATTAAGCCCAGCGTTCGGTAGTGTTACACCTCGCGGGACTTCCTAGAATTTCTCTATAAAGCTCGCGGATGATGCTATTGATTTCAGATGCTACATTTGAATGCAGCCTCCCTTACCTCATGTAGCCACTATGTGGCTCGTGTTGCAAAAAAGTTTGCCAACCGCTGGATCACGCTATAAACCACGTATGCCAAGTGAAAAACGACTTCACCTTTGATATGTTAAAGAACTTGTATAATACCTCTCAGAATATCTGTCGAACTCTTATTAGTATCGCAGTCCTACTTGAAGTACTAGTTGTGCTGTTACTTCTGAAAACTGAGTTGAAATGTTTCGTAGGTGTTTCTTTAAATCAGTACATAGTGCCACTTAATGCTTATGTTATTAGGAGTATAACGTATGCAATGGTACCACAGTCGAAACGTAAAAGCATTCGAAAAGTATCAACCCAGAGTCAAAGACCAAATAGAGCATGCGCGTATTCTGATATATAATATTAAGGCCTATTTGACTGCTATAATCACAAAAAGAATTATTGCAATAGGCATCCATTTGAAAACATAATCTAAAACTGAAACAAAATGACTTGCCAGCTATGGCTAGCATAGAGTAGAGGATATTTTACTGAGAGTGGAGTTTCGTGTAAACAGCCGGTTGCGCCCCGCGGCGCTCGTACGGGATGATGGCGCGTATTTCCCCACTGTTCCCTATTCTAATGAACGTATTAATAGTTCTAGCTTAGTCTTATACATTTGCAAAAATATCATTTTGTCTAAATCGAGTATACGCTTCTTTTTTACATTCAAACGGGGTAATCATATACATAATAAAATAGCCAAGTACAAATTGAAATCGCCCTCGGAGGGTTCTGCTAAATGTCTGTCTGTAGACAGTACATACATGGTTGAATACAACACAGATGCCTATAAACACTAGTTTCTAGTATAGGAGTTTCTTACTATACCGGCCATAGCTAGCTCGCCGTGTAAAAAATTTAATTGTCTATCTGATATGGTTTAAATGTTAGAGCCTTGTGATAGACGAACAGACATCGGAGATTTAGTAATACGGTGGATTCGTTTTCACCCTTTAGGTATGGAACCCTAAAACGTACAATATAAAACATTAATTTAACTACGCATATTCGTGTGAGTGGAGTTTGGTGTATACGTAACTGTTAGTCTCGCGGCCTTTCGGATTAACGTAGCGTTTTTGCGCGTTGGCCTTTACTAACGAGAGATGGGAATGTGCTCAACTCTCAGCTTAGCCAATGATAGGTGGGTAAAGGATTAAATTCGATTAAAATGTGTAGAAATGTTATATACAGATTTACATTTAAAATTTCTTCCTTTGTGCATCGTTAACTAGAATGAGTAAAAAAAAAACTTTTTTTCCCATTAAATATTTGGAAAGGTGACATTTTTTTAAATATATAATACGTTAATTGTTTCAATAACCGCAATGAATTAATTGTTTCAGTGAAGGCTGACACTGTTGCTTATCTCCAGGATTTAATTCTCGAGTTTCTTTATAGGGGAGGACAAGGAGTTTGTATTTTTAAAAAGAAAGCCTTCAACAAAAGTATTTTTACTTATCCATGAAATTCAAAACCTATTTGGTTTATGTGGTCATACAGTAAAAGTTTAAAAGTATACTTAAATGTTTATTTGTAATAAAACAAGACGTACAAAATAAATATCACTGTAACTGCTATTTCAGGGATTCATTACAGTTTCCTGTGCCAGTAAAAGAAACTTTTTTATGTTCTTCAATATTCGTAAACATCTGAGTTTATTCAGCCATTGTAAAAGTAAAAGCTTTCAAGGAAATTAGTGTGGAACTTTTTAATCTGTCGTTAAAACAGCACAAAGCTGAAGGCCTAAAGGCTACAGGTAAGAGTCCTGTCCATTTTGGATTTGACTGGACCGTGAACAGCAGTGAAGGATACAATCTTGCAGACTATTTCTTCCATCATAGGACACATATGTGGCTATGTGTATACACGCTATTGTTATCAATTTTATTTGACTACCCTATTATTACTATCCATAGTGTCATCTGTTGTAACATAGTGTCAATCGATTTAATACATTAATTAACAAATTAATTTGATGGATGGTATATTTTTCGACTCTGCATTTTTTACGAAATGGCGTCATAAATAAAACGCAACAATTTAGTTATTTTTTAAGATAGACAAACGATGTAGCAATTCACGTAATGGTATCTGGTAACTGTCGTTCATAAATATCTGTAATCGATTTCACAAAATGGGATTACACAAAATCGATTTCACAAAAGTTGGCCACAGTTGAGACTTACTTAGAACGCTACGCTTAGTGTCCACACCCTTCAATCCAGAACACAACAGCGCTTGACAACACTATTATCAGGTTGCAATAGTATATTTTTTATTCTCATTTAAATTTATAAATTTATCAACAGATGCATCACAGTTAAAAAATAAGCCATTGAAGCCCAACTTAGTTTGATCATAAAAATTAACAGTACCACCCATAGAGATTTTGTTAGCAATTTGAATGCCGTACAAATACTCATGAGTCGTAACGTAGACATAATAAGAGGGTAATTTTATTCAACTCATTGTTAATTTTTGGGGTGACACTTTTCATTTGAATTAGTTTGGGGGACGGATAAGCTGCGCGATTATTCATTGGCCGAATTTGCTTACCAACATTAGGTTATTTAATTTTTAAATGGTGTTACAATAATCCATTATTGTACACTTGTATTCTAAAGTAGTACTTAAGGTATACGTACGTACGGTGCCCAGGAAATCTACGTTTATTTTTGTTGTTTTTTCTTTACTGAAGTAGCAAAGAATCATGCAGTCCACTTAATAGTCATGCAGCCACCACTGCCGCTACTCAGCTATCCATGTCTGAGTTGCTTACAAACACCTATTAGTGACGACCTCAATAACGTGCTGAATAACCAATATCTGCTCCAGTTACACATAAAAAGTGGGTTGTCTGTTATTTAATCACTTGTAACTTGGGCGTTAAAGCCACCCGGTCCGGTCCACTGAAAGCGCATTGTGAACAACAATGGCACCAACCGCCATTTATCCAACACGGCTTAAGTCATTCAGCTCTGAATCAGTTGAATGGAATCGCTCGTGAATTGTCACGAATAGCGCCACGAGGGTTTAGGATTGTTTTGTTGTTGGAATTCTGGCACTATTAACTAATGGATTTGCAAGTTTCCGATGTGGCTATTGGCTTAGTAACAGACGCTTGTACTATATTCACGAAAAAGTCTGAAGATATATTGAGTTCATTTTTTGTAAGATTGAAGTAGCAAATGAGCATGCACTCTTTAAAGCTGGTAGAACCCTTTGTAGTTCGATTCCGGTGGCCCCCCCACCACACTTATTTCTGCCTAATAACAGCAGTGTTAAGCGCTGCTGTCTTCTGGTTTGGAGAGTGTGGTAAGGGACATAAACTTAACGAGGTATTCCAACTCAGTCCTCAGGAGTAGCAACGCATCGGTGGTCGACCACAGGTAGGATTCTAGTCTTATCTGGGGTGGATTGCAAATGTCCACGGGCGGTAGTTTCCACTTACCATCAGGTGGACTGCATGCTCGTTTGCTACTCCATTACATGTACAAAAAAAACTCTACCTGGTGATAAATGGTCATTGCCGCCCAAAGATCTATAACATTACCACACCATAGTGTAGTAACTGTTAGAAAGAGCTTTTTTAAATATAATAGGTCGACTTACTAACAGTTATAGTAAACAGATCCTAATAAATAGTACGTTTTACACATGCTGGCTAGTGTTAATTATAAAATAACGCTTATGTAAATATAAATAATTCCCATAGTAGTCATCTGGCTGAGTGGGAATTGAACCTGGAATCCTCTATGTAACGATATGTAATCCTCTGGTGCGGCGACCAACTCACGTTGTCACTTTTTTAATTCGTTATACTTTACAAAAGTTTGAAAGCCCTTTAAACTTACTGACCTCAATAAGCTTACTTATCCTAAGAAAAACCGAAGCTCCAATAGGGTTGTACCACGGTAGGATCCAATCCGTCAGCGTTGACCCAACGGACCCTTGTCAGCGCACAGATGCTCCTGAACCCTTCGCTTTATGAAACAATGTACATAGAAATTTTAATCTTCTAGCTTTTGTCAAATTAAGTTGTGAGCGATTAGCGATTACTTCTAGCGAATATATGCGAAGATTTAACGAATATAGACTTTGTATGTACACAGTAATTACGACTATTCATTCGAAAAATGTATGCTTGCAAAGTTTTAAGCAATTTTAATGATTTAGGGTTGTCAGTTTAAGTTATGAGCGATTTGAGTATATTGGTTCAAAAACATGTACAAAACTAGCTAAACTATAGTTTATTTGGATATAACATATAAGTCTGTGAAAATTAAGAGTCTCGTTTAAGAAGTCTACATGAATGCATAATAATGTTCCATGAACACACACATGTACGTATCCACTCAGCCCAAAACAAAAATCTAAATTCATCATTTAGATACCCATTTAACCGGAATTCGAACTAGGAACCCTCTGCATGTCAGGCCGATATATTAATCGTTTCGTCACACAGGTCGTTTTAAAAAGTTGTAAAGCAGCAACAAAAGGTGCTTATGTTATGTAAAAAATATTTAAACACATCATCATTCGTTTTTTTTTATAAAATTGCAGCAGCAAACCGGTATGCAGTCTGCTCGTATGTTAGTAGTCACTGCCGCCCATGGGCATTTGTAGAATAGGGGCTTTACCTGAAGACGACACATGCTACTCTTGAAGACAAGGATTTTGATTTATATGTAAATCAGTCGCTTGACTGGACCTCGTTACTGCAACTCATAGTGACCATTGTCTTTACGCTGTGTCATTAACTAGTATTAGTTCACTTGTTCCGCTACACATTGCAACTTGCGCCACAAACCAAGGATGTCACGCTTAGACCATGCGCAAATTTAATGCCTCCCAAAACTGATACAGTTAGAGAACTATGTCGATCCAGAATGTTCCGTTTCACTCGAGTTTGCGAACCTATGTCATTATAATTTACGAGTTACTCACTCGTGTATTAACATCGAATTTGTAGTTTGCAAATTTATTTCGAGTGCTTGTTTAACGATATTATTTCGTTGGTACGCACTAAGTATATTGAAATTTCAGAACAATATAACAATAACGTATTTAGATGTGCGATCTCATTAGTACATTTGCTAGACTAAATTTCTTAAGAGATATAGGTATTAAGAAGTAATTAGTAGATAACAGGAAAAAATTACAATCTTTTAGTTGTTAGATGACCAAAGAAAGACAAAAGGGATAAAGAAAAATTTAATAGAATATATCATGTATGATATGTATCTATAATATAAGCATTAAAATCTCTTACTTCCGTTACAGTTCGATAGCATGCAAATATTACCTAGACTTCAAAAAATACAAATATAATTGGTCAATCATTACAATTGTTGTTACGTACAAAGTTGTTATTTAAAAAGGCATTTCTGTTATAAAAATGTTTAGAGTAAATAAGCCTTTAATTTAAATTTAAATATAACAATAAAAGATAAATTTCTAATGTAATTGCTTAAGTTATTACGTTTTTTAAATACTTTCAAGTTTAGAAAAAAATTGAAAAACAATCATGTACGATTTTGCAACATATATCTTGTGTTAATATATCGTCGTATAGAAACTAATAAAGACAGAAAAATCGTCCTTCAATTTTGTATGTACCATCTCGTACATACGTTACATACAAACACGTCAGTACAATACAGAAAGCTGACGCTTGAAACATTGGCGATTCGTTACCATTTGATATACTGCTCGTACCTGATCCGATGGAAGATCCGATCGTGATAGGCTTAGCGCCAATGGACTACACTATTTTTAGGCGTACAATGGACGAATTGAAGGGATTGAACGGACGAATTGAGTTTATTTTTAAACTTTTAAATACTACGAAGTGCAATTCATTTTTTATGTAACATTGAAATAGCAAAGAAGAATGCAGGTCGGCTAATAGTAAGTGCTCACTGCCTAAGGTTCACTTACCTTTCGTTAGAAAATTACCTGAAAAAAATAAGGTTTTTATATAATAAATTAGATATAGTAATCTATTTAATACAATTGTTTCCATTAATTTTTAATTCCGTTTAATTTAATAAAAGGGATTTAGGGTAAAGTTCACCGCGTTGGCAAAGTGCAGGTTTAATTGTACAGTAGTAGTAAAATTCAGTGCAGGGCTGCATTAATTTTTATTACCTCACGGTAAGCCCCTGCCGCCCATGGACATCTGCAATCAACCCCAAATAAAATTAGAGTCTAACTTGAGGTTAAAAATCCTTGAAAACTAAGTTGCAACATCTCTGTTAACTATATCTCCCTTACTACACCCTTAAAAACATGATCGTAACAGCCTTTACTGTTGTTGTTCGGTTGAAACATATGTGGCGGTGGTGACTACGGAACCAAACCACAACGGCTTCTACTACCATCAAAAAACTTCGAATACCTTTGAGAGCTTTTTTAAAAACTCTCATAAGTGTAGATTTCAACAAAGTGTTGTCTTTCAGCGTTACAAGAATTGCTAATTTATTTTTAAGCGGACATAACCTCGAAAAATTAGAAGAGCTTGTCGGGCATTCGAACCGCGGACCTCTAGACTTCTATCTAATCGAGTTTGAACCATTCATTCCTATCTGGGGTGCAGACGTCTACAGCATTGAGAGTGGCCATGGTGGAATATATTCTAATTTGCTTTCATTTCATATACATAAACCGATCCCATGTACTCGTAACAGTACAATTACAGTCCTCAGTACAGTTTGTCTACAAGATAGTTCTGAACGGAGATAGTTCTCTCAATAGTTATAAGCGTACAATATATCAGTTGTACTTGTACGTGTTCGACGTGAATGTAGTTTGTAAGGACGTCAATTTATAGTGACAGTATTCCTATAATAATTGATACTATTTTATGACACGACACTATTTTCCGTATATTTGTTTCTAGTTTGTTTTATATACAGTTCTTTTAAATTACTGTATTAGTTAATGGGTGTACAGTTCTCTGACGGTAAATGATCGTCGCCACATACGCAAATCCGTCCCTAAGTTTACAAATGATAAAGGATCAGCCAATGCCAGCCATTGTAAGTAATAAGTCCAGTTTAAAATGGATACGAAGGTATGAAAGACCTATTATTTGGCAACTTCGAAGAAAGATATTGTGGTTATAGCTCTAAGTTTGGCAGATTTTTTGTATTGTAGAATAAAATCTGGGTTTTCTAGATAACATCACTAAAACGCTCAACTTTGAAACAATTGAAAATCGGCTAACATACATGGGGGATTAGATCGATAGGTATTAAGGTGTTCTACCAGCCTGCCACCGGTTAACCGTCGGACGTGATACACCCTGTATATAATTATATCGCTGTGATATTAACTTCTAGGCTGTATTTGGATAGAAATCATAGTAGACAGGAAAAGATAAAACATATATTTATAAATCACCTAATAATGATCAAACATGCATTGCTGCCCCTTAGGATTAACATGAAATATTGATTGTGGAACGTTACCACCTACTTATTTACCTATAGGGGAATAGATGCATACAAGTTAAATTCATATAAAATATGTAGGTATGTCTTACTTCTCAAATATAAGACCGGATAGCTGCGAGAAAACCGCACAATTCTGGATTCTGCGAAATTCCGACAAAGCTCTTTGAAGAAATTTAAGCCCAAATCGTAAAAGTGAACTTTTCGCGACAATAAATATTGGATAAAAATATAATACCTGGAAGACAACTTTTGCTCTGGACGTATTAATAAAATTTCTGGCAGATATTTTTATCACATAGAAGTAGCAAACGAGTATATCGTACACATGGTAGGAAGTGACATCTGTAAATAACCTTGTAGGAGAACCCTGTGTGATCCGACTCCAGTGGTACCACCGCCACACATATTTTTGCCTAATGGCAATAGCATTAAGCGTTGCTATCTTCTGGTATAAATGATGTGGTAAGAAAGACATACTTATTCAAGGGGTTCCAGCTTCATCCTCAGGGGTAGCAACGCATCTGCAGTCGCTTTCAAGGTGCTTTGCATGCTCATTTACCACTTTAATCATATCGAAAAACTTTTAATTAAAATAGATCTACAAATAATAAAGAGAGTCGCTCTTGGAATTGCCTAATTCAAATTTATTTTGATTAACGAATTATTTCTAAATGTATGAATATACGTATTTATTTCGAATTTTCGTAACAAACATTTACATACAATAACCAACATTCCTTATCTTACAGCGTACCCACGTTACGAATGAGTGACGGATGATCTCCCTAAATTAGGGCAGGGGGAGGCCTCATAATAACCCATATCATTTTACATGACTCATATTGCTGAATTCCTGGATAGTTTAAAGATTGTAATTTGGTAAAGGATTTATTTTTGACGTATTAAATGTTAAGGCGCGTTTATTATACTTGTGGCTTTTCGTACGAGCGATTTACTAACGTTCCTTAAAAAAATAGTTAAAGTGAAACAAATCCTTTTCTGTGTATTCATTCACACGTCAGCGTTTTTAATTTGTGGCGCTTTTTATCGTTTTTAAGCGCTGGCCAGTGGACGTTTAGTTGTGTATATCAAATATACATACCGAAAAAAAACAAAGTCTGCCCATAACGTAACGCGTTCTATTTAGTTAAAGAAAAGAAAGAAAGAAAAAGTTTACCTATTCGGTAACCATAAAAAGGAAAAAACACAAAACATAATTATATAACAAAAATTAACAAAATGACAAACAAACAATATTAATTAAGACGTTAAAAGAAAGAAAGATATACCGAAAAGGTCTCCACTCAGCTTTAGTTCGTGTATAGATACCAATTCTGCAAATATTAATTCTGATTGCAGTCATACTGAGGTTGGTTATATAAGCGTTGACATGACTAGGCTGGAATGCATCAAGCAATCTGCATCACCACACCCTTCATATTAAAAGACGGAAAAACCTAACGCGGCCTTTATGAGGCAAAAATAATAGTGGCCGTCATGTCTATCTCGGACATTTAAGTGTACAAAACCTATCGTGGAGAATTTTTTTTTATATGATGGAGTAGCAAACGAGCATGCAGTCCACCTGATGGTAAGTGGCAACTGCGCCCACGAAAATTTGTGATCCACCCTAGACAAGACCAGAATCCCAACTGAAATCAAACACAGATGTGTTGCTACCCCTGATGACTAAGTTGGAATGCCTCGTTAAGTTTATCTCCCTTACCACACCCTTCAAAC
>DWRA01000606.1:0-22945 GCA_018250295.1 Spathilepia clonius | reverse complement strand
CACGCAAACATTTCGCTTGCTGCCGATAACAAAATAAAAGTAGGAAGATAAACAATAAGAAGAAAAACAGAAAGGTGAATCGAAATAACCGCGAAACGAATTTGGAATTCAAATCTCGAACGTTTGACTTTTGCTTCGCGCCACCGCGCTGCTTCATAAAGCATACCTGCTTTTTACGGCAAACAAAATGTTTATTGCGTTTAGAAATTATAGATACACAAAAAACTATTGCAAAATTTCAATATACGTTAATGTTTAAGTTTTCTTAATTCTTGTCACCTCAGTTACACTAAATTTATGTGTTATAGGTAAAATTTCCATTTCGATATAATTATAAGCCCTGTGTGCCATATATAAGTTGTTTTACTACGAATGCTTATGAGTAATTAATTTAGGAAATCTTATCAATTGTATTCCTTTATTGAAATACTAATAGTATTTTCTTTAAGTTGTTCATATTTTAAATAAATATAAAATATAGAACAAATCGACACGGTAATCATAATTTCATAAAAATAGTAATAGAAATAGGTAAAAACTATTTGCAAAAATATGCTTTCCTCGTAAACTCAAAAGTATAGCACAATATATTATCGCAAAATCCGGGATAATCTATAAATATAGCCCTCAACATTTTCACCCGCACACCAAATTTTAAAGTGACAATATTCCTTATTGTATTGGCGGTGTGAAAAATGTATGCACGCCCCCTCGAATGATATGAAGTGTTCCCATGTTAGAGTATTAAACAGGACGCCAGATATTTTAACAACAAAAACAACGCAACGCCTCGATTATGTATTAGAAATAAACATCAAAACTACTTTGTGTTGATAATAATCGCCGCGATTTTTATCATAATATCTCTTCTAATCTTTTGTTATTATTGTACGTGAAAAATTAAAAATGATGTAACATGCCTATATTATAAATTAAATTAAACATTGCTAATTTAACTGTTTTAAATTTTGAAACGATATGCTATCCAAAGTGTTCCATTTTAGTCCACAGGGCATTGCATGGATGTTTGATCTCATGTACAACTCTAATCTTACCTGGGGTTGATTACAGATGTCCATGTTCGGCTGTGGCCACTTAACCTAATTTACACACTAATTTATTACTTCTATAAAATAAAAAAAACATGGTCATGTCCTGGAATTTGATGCTTGGTGCATGGTAACACAAATCGTGTCGAAATATTCACGAAATAGGCGCGCGTGGGGAGTTATTAAAATTATAAACAAATAAAATTATTCAGAACGCACCCTTACGAACCACGCATGCTCTGAATTCCTCATGTGTAAGCATATAAAATACGTATATTACGAATGTACCGTTACTATATACCATAAAGTTATAGTAAAGTCAACAATATTTTTTAACTAAATATAAATACAATAATATAGGTAGGTATTTTTGATTACATAATCAGGATATCGTGTGCGTATAAAAAATGTCGTTTTTACCGTACCCTTACCGTGAAGTATAATATCTTAGAAAAACTTATATACTGTCTGCCTGCCTTTGATTTATTCAGACAAACCTCTGTCCTCATAATAATCAAATATTAATTATTCACTTTAAAGACAGCACTTTACTTACACGAGGCATTCCATATAAGTCCTTAGACGTAGCAAGTGTGACCGAGTTCACGATCCAATTTTTCAGAAATAAAAGATAGGGTGGCAGTAAACACTTACTACCAGATAAATTACAGGCTCGTTTGCTACGCATATTTCCTAAAAAAAAGCCAAACTTAAAACTCAGCAAACACAAGTAAAACTACAAAGTAATACACATCAATATGTTGCACCATAATTCATCTCACGTCGATCTGGAGCTATCTCAGACTCGCGATAAGCGTTTTCTCATGACTTGCATATTCGCCAAGGGAGCGCGACCAAGCGTGGCTCTACCAATCGACATGTTTATCGCTTTAATATAAAATAAAGGGAACAGGGTTAACGTATATCGATAGATGAAAAACGACACGATCTGAGGAGAGGAAATTGTATTTTTTGAGTTTGCCTCTCGAAAATCTGAATCGAAATCGATGCGTTGAACGGTTGCGTAGCTAGCGTGCCTTGTCTTTTGATATAAAGCAAGCTCTTTTGATTTAACAGTAGGTATTATTTCCAAGTCACAAAATTTTATTTGTTAACTTATTTAGTTTTATTTTATTCATGTGGGTTTTCAATTCCAACTTTAATAATTAAATATTGCCCATATAGTTACATGAATCGATTTTGTCCGTTGATTTTTGTGCTGTGTTTTATACTGGCACTGATATAATTAGTATATTAGTCCAATTTAATCCTAAGAGATAATAATGTACTTATATAAAAAAGGACTCTAGTTCAAGTTGACTTTAAAATGTCGATAAGAAGCTATCATATTTTTTAAATGACTGAGGACTAAGACCTATAAAATGGCAACATTTAATACTCATTGTGTACCATTATATTTGTACCATTATTTGTGTTCTACATCAATTGAACCTAATTATGCAAACAGGAACCAATCCACACACTTTAATGATTTTGACATCATGCCAAAATCATTAAAAATGTTGACGATTTTCAACAACATTATATTTGTATACATAGAACAAATTATTTTGTGCAATATTGTAAATAGATTTTATTAAAAATTATCTAAAAATTTACAGTTTACAAAATTTTAACAAAAATGGCTTTTCTCAAAACTGTCATTCTGTGGGTTGATTCTGTTTTGCATAAGTAGGTCCAATTTATTTAACCAAGTAGCAGCTAGGAAAGTGCCAACAACATTACTCAGTATCTTGACCAACATAAATTACATTTTTAAATAACCCTTAGACGTGGATGGTAGGGCCAGTATCGCCCCCGATTGACAGTCCAACAATGCCGTTAAAAATGGATTCGCTGTCCAGCTGTCGGCCCAGATGAATCAGTCCATTGCACCGAAAGAAGGAAAACCTCTTGAATATTATTTGCAAATTTCAATCTATCAATCAATTCATTGGTTCAATTCCGTTGCAAATTGCTTCGATATCTTTATTTATGATTATTTTTGAGTGTAAAAAAATAGGGTATGGGTGCCATGGACGCACGAAGACAATTATGTAAATAAACTATCTACAGACGTATTTTAGCATTTAAGCGTCTGACTAAACAGGCTTTGAAGACCTATGTACCATGCGTGTCGTCATACATAAAAATAAACATTTTATATTATTTTATTTTATAAAATTACACTTACAGACTTCACCTCTATATACCTCTTTATTCAGGCTATAAAATATTAATCTGCGAGGCAACAGCCCCGTTATTAGCAATAACGAAACCGTACGAGCGGTATTCTCTAGCGGTATGCTCATAAAGGCGTGTTGTACCGATTGTGTGAACAAGCGGCCGCTTGGGACGCGAAACTTCAAGAATTCCCCGCTGGCTTGTCGCGAGCAGAGTTTTACGGCCAAATTAATATGGCAAATTAATGCATTCCCGTACCGTATAATTTTCGCGTATAGGGGTTTCTTGCGACACGCCGTATTGTAACAGAACGGTCCCACTAGGGCGAGATTCGTATCATTTTTCCATATGGAAATGATGTAACGAACGGAGCGCTCAAGACAACAATGATATGCTAATTAAAGGAAAACACACAGAACGTAGGCCCTGTTTATTTTCGGTCCACGACGAGAAACGCCGTTTGTTTTTTAATTCCGTCTCTATTAAGGCTGGGATAGTCTAAACGTAGACAACAGTACAATTCATAATTGCGGTGTTTATGAAGGTTTTTTTGGATCATATATATTTTTAGTACGTTAAACTGAATAAATATTTCTATTATACTGTTTTCACATAAACAACAAGGTTAGTAAGGAATACAAGACATATTATACTCACTCTGCTCACTATATCTATGCATGATAAAAAAACCTAAAATCGAATCGTTTTTTGAAAAGATTAAGAAATATACACCCGTATCATTAAAACTAGAAACAATTACACGCATTCCGGATTCAAAATTATTCGTAAAGTTTGCAACAGTACTTACACAGAGAGTTTATATGGAACATGTGACTTTATGAATGCGATTCGTCACGACAATTGAGCACGTGGAAGGGTCTCTAATGAGAACTGTCTTAGCAATAAGCAAGGATCTACGTGCAATAAAAAGGTAGCACTTGAGTTTCGTTTAATTTCCGGCGTTCTTCGTTCTATTGCATGTGTTATTTAGAACTTATTTGATTAAAACGTGTTTTCACGTAGCGGGGACTCGGTCGCATCCTTGTTGTAATATAGAGAATTAAAGAGAATCAAAATAACGTATAAGACATTTATATTGTACAGTATATTTTAATACGTTACAAAAATTGCTATCGATAAAGAAAATACAAGCAAAATTGAAAGTATTTTTAGTCTGATTTTTGAATACCACTATAAGTTGTATATGTTTGGAATGTGGAAAAACTGTCACAAAAAACCTAACATCGAAAAAATTAAAGTACGGTGATAAAACTTCTCAAAAATGGGTACAATAGTCTGTAGGAGGAGAAGACGAAGGCTAACGTGTATTGGAGAAATGGGTATAACGAAGTCAGTATCATTATATCATTACCTATTTAGAGTTAAAATGTAGGCGATTTCAGTATAATATTCAATAAATAATTTATATTCCATGCTGCAAAAGAAACTACAAAACAGGGAAATTGGGCTGATTTTCTTTGAAGATTTCTATAAATACGACGAAGTAGTTTATATAAGGGCGTAAGTAGCGAACCAATATGAATAATTACATCAAATATGGCAAGACGTCGACAATATCGAGAGCAAACAATTAGAGGCAAGTTAGGGAGGCAGGGGCGCCGATTAAGTTATACATATGCGGGTTAGAGGGTAACCTGAGTCAGGAAGATTAAGATTCATCGAAAGGCCCTTACATGGAAACAAACATTGTATTACGAACCGGTGTCTTGGCAATGTTTGCTAAAGGTAGGCGGATATTAATTTAGTATTCACCCCCTTTGCGAGCGTCGTGGCCAATATTAATATTTTGGTAATGTCGGGGACTTTTGTGGAAAAGATTCGTTTAGGTAAGTGAGAAAGGTGACGGGAAGATTAGGTTTTCTTAGTGAAGTTAATTTGCGGTTACAAACAAGGGGAGGACCCTTGGAGCTCTTAATGTTCCCGGAACGCCTCCGGGCTGTCCACGCCGCTTGACCGTCCGCCGGGGAACAGTCCGAACTATTAAAGTGCTAAGAGAGCCATTATTTTACCCTCTTGGGTCCTGTCATCTGAATAAATTAACGTCTTAATTGACGTTATTGTACTTTTGTGGTGATGGCGTTTTTATTATACGACAGATTTACGTAATTATAACAACAACACAGATTTTAATAATCTTAACTGAGACCAAATTTCATTTAGGAAAATGATAATGCCACAAAAATTAAAATGTCAATGAAAATGTTAGATTTGCGTATTTTTATAACCACTACTTTGAAGGCCTTCTGCAAAGTGACCTGTGTTCGATAAGCAAGTTAATCCGCAAGATAAATAGCGGTCATACGATCATTGTGGCCGGTAGGGGACAGTTGAGTGATGCGTTTCTTTTGTCTCGCCCCGGGCAACCGAGACAATGTAAGAAAGGACTTAGCGCGTCAGCAATCGACAGCGGATGAGAAATTTTCCTTGCATAGACCTAAGATAACATAGAGCTGTCACTCCTTCAAGTATACCACATACAATATACTTAATACCGATAATTATTACATATCTATAATGCAAAAATGATAGTATTCTTTTATAAATAATCATTTGTTGTTATCTTACGCTGGACGAGCCCAAGCGTTAATTAAATAATAAAGAAACTTACAATGACAAAACAAGAGGAATAAATATCTTTTGCAACTTTACTTATAATTGACAAATATATCGCAATTAGATGACAAAAATGATAGAAAATATTTATTTATATCATGAGGAATTTCTGGTAATCATTAAGTCTTTTCTCGAAATCTGTGGCAAGCATCTAAATTCTGAAATGTCCGGCACATTAACTACAGTCCACAGAAGCTGGGCGAAGGCAGTTTAGCAATAAGAGGGGACACGTTTTAAATCGCCACCTATTGTAAAGACCACAAAGACTTCAGGTTCCACAAGATTAGTGGTTTTAACCGTCTAAAACTATGAAATCTTGTAATTTATCCCTCTAATGATTTATTTGATTATATCATTGTTTTCGTTGATGATAAGAAATACATAATTATTAGTCTTATAAAATGACCTAGAGAAATTCTTACTATTTCCTGCATCAATGACTTCATAAATGTTTGGCTAGATGTACGTTTCTAGTTTGTACCAATCCATTAGCAATTTTGTTAGTACCAATAGTCAAACGTAAATGTGGAGTTTACGACAACATGGAGAACATTACACTTTTTCCAATATCGTCATTCTAGAATTTTATATTATACAATGTACGATTCGTATAGATACAAATATATATCTATTTATAATTGTATTTATTGCATTTTAACACCCGAACCCCATTTATCCTTGGTCAGTTTCCAGAACTGTTATCGGAAGATCTACTAGGCAAACATGACTCCGAGGATTCGCTGAGATTTGCGAACTGCGCAGTCTATCGGATAAATTGACCGGTAATAATAAAATGTAAGGGGTAAGAAGAATGTAGATGGCTATTTAGATAATTGTTAGCAACGTCCGCACTGGCTACTGTATCGGAAAAGTCGTCAGATAGTGGGCGGTTTTATTGCCTCCGCCCGAGGTGGTCATTTATAGGAAAACTATCAACGGAACGGTCATAGGAAAGGGATGATCCGCATTTTGTTGTTCTCGAATAAACGTAGGTGATGTAAAGATTTATTCTAATATAACATTCATAACAGTTTTTTGTGTAAAGCTTGATAAAATTTTAATAGAAGTCTTTAAATCGTTTGCTTTAAATTGTTCGTAATAAAAACGCATTTAAAATATATTTCCTTAAATTTTACTTTTGTTCATAAAAAAGACAAATTGAATTGTATTAATTGACTTTAAAAAAATATATACGCGTCAAATAAACAATCTCTTTCCTTCGTAGAAAGAAGTCGGTCAAAAAAGTGGTTTAAATAAACACAGTGCATCAAAACTGAAAACGGCACTGTAGTCCGAACAGTATTCAAAAAACAACGTCGACGTGTTTATTTTCCGGTAAAGGTCTAAATAAGCCTGACAGCAGGTGAGAAGTGTAATGGCATGCGAATTCCCTTTTGCTCTTACGGTTGTTTGTCGACGGAGCGAATATTTTATGCGTCAGTGAGCGCATTCTGACGGCCCCGCACCGAATTATGACGGTCAACTGACCACCCAACGGAGACTAACGTAATCAGATCAACAAACATTTGTTCCTTTGATAAAGATAACCCATCTTTGTATTTCACTGTTTTCGAATACCTTTGTCAATGCTGCTTAACTATCACAAGCTTATTGTACTTTGCAGATAAGGTATTTACTAGATAGATGTGTATCTGCATCGTCGTATTACGAGGAAGGTACTTACTAATTTCTTAAATTAGTATAAGATCCCCTCAATTGGTTTATTTAGATTTCTTTTATTTCTACTATTTGTTACCAGCAATCCGATACGATTCCCAACCAATTATAAAAGATAATCTTTTTCTCTGCAGAGTGATGACGCAGTTATTATTTTTTAATACTTTTACTAGTATTTCTCCCGAGCAAACGATACTAAATCTAATAGATTAGTATTTAGTTAAATGAATCCATGTTGATAATTTTGTAGAATTAGTCTTTACATATAATATAAATTTAAAAAAAAATGTTATACTGAATTTTTCAACCGATTTGTTTACACTTGCGTAATGTATTCTGCTCTCGCACGCAGTCAAGTCGTTCAATAAAGAGGCATGCATGTGGCGCGGGGAGCGATCGCTAAGCCGAATATTATGAGTCGATAGCCGGCACAGGTGGCGTTAAACATGCTTGTAACCGACGTTATTCCACGAGGCGTCAGTCACGTCTTCGGAAGACGAACTTCGGCTGTACAAAGTTTCTTGATCGATTGGTATGCTCTTTAAATTAATACGTTGCAAAAATAGAGGAAAAACTCTTTGTGCAACTGTGGAGGCATATCATCGACATATTTATTTCTATGACCGTCTTTGATGATTGACATAAAAATAAAATTTAGTAGTCTTAGTGAAATTGAAAGACGAGAGCCCTGGTAAGTACACCACAACGCTTAATGGAGAAAACTTGCAAGAAAATAAAAATGCAGTGCTTTGTAAATGCTCGTCACTACAATAAGCAAACGGTGTCATAAGACGAAGAAGATCCACACACAGATATGAAACCATAATGTATAATAATAGAAGTAAACTATTACGAGAGAACTAAGTGTCTTGAGAAGTAACTCTTCTACCAATCATATACTGATTTGACCATAGACTTTCAGACCATATTTTGGTTCAAAATACGCTTAAATTTGACGTAATTGAAGTTTAGCTATTGCCATGGTTTTTAATAAGGTAACACAAATAATAAGAATATTGCAAGAATGTTCGCTAATAATCCATTTTGATTATCTGAACGACTTCATTAAACATAAGTACGTAAACGAAATAAAACACCCAGCGAGCACACAATGATGCATGGGGCCGTTGAAATAATATTATCGTTACGGGGTAAGTACTTATTCTCCAAGGAAAATCAACATAAAGTGAATAAAAGAAAATTATGAATCGCACGAAAATAAATTACCCCGTGTTGGCGGCAAAATAACATCACATTTGAATGCCTTTTATGCTTTATGGGCCCGTAACTATATGAAATAAGACCCGGTGCTGCTTTATGGGACATGAGAGCACGTAAGCGGCATAATTTTAACTTGTTTAGAAAATATAACGACATAAAAAGTTTTTGAAGGATTGCAAAGAAAAATAATTTATTTAGAACGTATCCAAATGTTTTAAAGATTGCAAGGAAAACCAATTAACTCTTATACATGATTAATATATATTTGTTAAATAAGGTTTTTATAGGAATATAAATGGTGGTTTTGTCTATGAATTGAGAAAACAGTTAAATTCTCGTTTTTTATTTTGATATGATTATTACGCAAGAAAATACGCAAACGGGTATTAATCCAACGGTATTATTACCCTAACATTTTAATATGATATTATACTTAACAATATTAAATAAGAAACTGCCTGCATCGTACCAATGACGTCAAATGACGATAGGATGAAATACAACGTGTAAAAATGAAACAGTGTCAAACCCGCCACTTAGGTGCAGAATAAATTTCCAATAATTACATTATCGAGAAAAATCGTAGCGCCATCTCACCGTCGACAATTTTTCTCCGGCGTACCTCGGAAGCCCATAATTCCTAATGACATGCAATAACCGTACCCCCAATTTTCAACATAAACCCGCCATAACAATATCGACATCAGCGAAATTTTTCCTCAGGCATTTTTTATTCGAGAATAAGTAACACTTTTCGCTGTAATCAAAATTTTGCGGGACCCACCCACTCGGATCGGGAGTGTTTATCGGCCACTCAATTTGATTTTTACCACCGCACTGATTCTACTCCTTCTACGGAATGCTAAAACGTACGTGCGTGAAACGCTATCTGATTTATGGAAGATATCCCTAACATTTATTTTCTCTTTCTTATAATCTATTTTAATTTATCGATCAATAACAGTAGGTATATTTGTTATGGTACGTCTGTTATATGTGTATGTAAGTATATTTTTTCAATAAATTTTCAGTGGCATTGCCCTAAATCATTTCAAGTTTCTCCATGATACAGCATTGTTTGAATATATTTAATGAAAGCTCTACATAATCTTTCTGTCACTGCTTCGCTAACTATGCTGCTTGAAGCGTTAGCAAAGCATACTTAGATGAACTAGTTAGACACTCGAAGAATGAGCATGATAAAGTCTTAAAAGACGTAAGCCATTAAATGAGTAATAGTCCAAAGAACACAGGAAATGATACATTTTAGTATCGGAGATCAAGATTTTCTGAGTTCACCTAGTCTAGTAAGCAGGTAATCAAAAGAAATCTCACTACTCAACCACGATCGCAGCCATCTGTTGTCAAATAATTATAGTTAATTTTCTAGTTAAGTAAGCTGTGTTTTAAATATTTATAGATAAATAAATAAAGAAAATATAAGCAGTACCTACACACCCAATCTCAAAATAAAGAAAAACTGACTTGAAAGCGGTGTAAGTATGTCCGTACAAATCTAACCAGATATTTATGAGTGTGATATCTTCTGTCCACTGATCCACTGATGTTGAAACTTTATACATTTAAATTCAGTTGGGTCCGGTACCGCGGTATGTTAGAATCGCCTGCCTTTACCTTCATAATCCAGTTACTTGAGGGGTGTGAAGTTGATTTCTTTTTATTTAAATTCAAACATTGATCATGTCTCAATAAGAAAACGCAAAATGTATGAGGAAATTGGATTAAAAAAGCTTTTTTCATGGCGGAACCAATCTATTGTAAAAGTGGCATAGTAATTATTTCTTTAAAACAGACCACCTTAATATTAAAACCATTTGTGGTTCAATTGAAGCGGCACCACCGCCACACCTATTTCTTCCTAACAACAACAGTTTTCTGCTGTTACGTTTCGGTTTGAAGGGTGTGGCAAGAGAGTAATACTTATTAGAGGCCTTCCAACTTAGTTATCAGGGCTAACAACGTTTCTGTGGTCGACATCAGGTATTAATTCTAACCGTATCTGCGTCTGGTTGCAGATGTTCATAGACAGCAGTGGCGATTTACCATCAAGTTGCATGGTTGTTTGCTACTCTTTCATAATAAAACAATAATTTCTGTCCTCGTATGAACTACAATTTTACAATGTTGTAACATTGCTGCATCTATCCATTATTATCCTTGCTTCCTGTACCATGCGTAAAAAAAGATTTAAAAAATTAAAATTAATATAAATGTTATACTTATAACGTATTTTACTATTAACGATAGAGTTCTATATTAGGACTTAGGATATCCGTTGCCGTTGAGCTACGACAAATAACTGCATTATCTAAAAGGTGGTTGAACTCTTTGTAGTTCGATTATGGCGGCACCACCGCCACATCTATTTCTGCCTAATAACAGCAGTGTTAAGCGCTGCTGTATTCTAGTTTGAAGGGTGTGGTAAGGGAGACTGACATATCCGAGACATCCAACTTAGTCTACAAGGGTAGCAACGCATCTGTACGTCTGTTTACTAGTTTATCATATAAAAAAAGTAATATACACCAAAAAAATATTTTTGCTTCCGATACTCACATGTCAACATTGATTCACGTTTGATACCATAACCTGCGGACATATATTTCCTACCCCGATAAGAGCTTCGAAATCAGCGTTCAGATCACGTGTGGGCCGCTTATGACTAATGACCAGCTCGAGTCACACCTCGCGGCCCGCTTTATATTCAAATCATACAGCTTCCTGGCTCTGATTGATGCTGCACTCTATACGTACATTTGTTACGTCTTTTAGTCTTAAGATGTGTCACGCAGTTTTATGTGCTATCTTAGGTGCTTTAGAACGTAGTCCATAGTATATTTTCTTTAGCTCTCTGGACTCTTCTTCATTGAAACGACACGACACAGGACGGCCCCGACACTGATAGAACTTCTGTCAATTCTGTCAGTGCCGGTCATAGACACAATTTACGTAGATAACACATGTACCATCATTTGTATGACACTATTCTGCCTGTACGAAACAAGGACAATACAAGGACAAGGGTATATAGTTATGATAAGGCAGATTAACATAAACAAGACGATCCAGTTTATTTTTCAGATCTCAGAGCATTTTAAGGAGCCGTACACAAATTTAAATGTTTGGCAGATTACGCGAGACGACCAAATTTAGCTTTTAGCATCTCAGGTTGTTCTGCATGCAAAGACAGCAGTAACCCCTTATCACGTGGACCGCATGCTTATTTACTATCGTATTGAATCGCTGGTTATTCCAATATCAATCGCATTAAATATATTTATTATTTCTGTTTAATGTCCATATAGATATTTGATATGATATAAGGATATAAGGTAATTTATTTCTAAATTTCTCAGAATATATCTTACATAAATATCGTTCTGGTAAAATAATACCACAAACTAAAGTTGTAAGTTACAATATAGGAGGTTCCATCGTCTTGTGTAAACCATCTCGGCAAACATTTGCAAGACTTCATTTGTAAGACGTCTGGGTAGCGCCTTAGACAAATTAATAACGAGATAAAGAAACTCGGCGGGTCTTAATTCATTAATTAACCTAATTGTATTTGCCGCGGCTCCCATTATTATTGTGTTTTTGTGATTAGAACCACAGAGTATTTATATTTTATAGGAATTTGAATTATTAAAAAAAAATTGGTATCGGATTTTATTATTACTTTGTATTTTATTGCAATACAATTTCATTGAATTGTCGATTTCATTGCATAAATAATAAAAATACTTTACAATTTATTATTTTCGTATTACAAAGAACAAATATATTACAAACAAATAGTTTATTTAAAAAATAATCCAGTATACCTTATTTTGACATGTCTTCACTTATTATTTGTCTTTCTGGATGCCTGTAAAAATATAATGTCAATTTTAAATGTTACGGCGTTTAGGTTTTTCAATAAAAAATTGTTTTCTAACTATTTTAAATGGTACAAATAAAAAACCGCGATATGTCCCAAAATAAATACGAATACAATAAAACGAATCGTAAGGCAAAAATAAAAATGAATTTGACATATTTATATGACGTGTTGCTATCGCTTTTCAGTGACAAGAAATTCACCTCTATCGTAATCTACACTACAACGATCCCCGGTACAGAGTTTGTTTGATTACGAAGAAAGGGGTGAATCGGAAAGTTTGGTGTAAGAAAAATTTTGGCAATTTAAGGAAAGAATAAGCGCCGCGAACCACTGTTGCTGACTTCGAAAGATTTTTCACTTTCAACGTTAATTGCTAACGAAAGTAAAATAAATCCTTGCCATTCTGCTTTTCTTAAACTTTGGCCTCAGGGCAATCGATTAATTAAACTGTTGATATTTTGTTTCAGATTCATGGGAAAAATTTCAGCATAAAATAACTAGAGGGGTTTTTGAAATATTCCAAAATTCTCCATATTTGTCTTATTTATAAAGGATCCCGCTGAGAGATAACCTTAGATTATATTGAAAAAACAAAGTATGTAAGGAATATTTGTAAAAAAATACGTTTACCTAATAAAATTTCTCACTGATACAAGCTCTTAATTATAGAGGTCAACATCCAATAGTAATAAAACAAGACAAATTTCAGTAAAAGAAATTGCAAGCTTCCAATAACACAAGTATTTCAACGAAAAAGAATCGGGATCTAATTTTAATTATCAGTAGGAGAGGTTTCTCATATATCCAGGGCTTACTTAACTCAGTTTAATTTTAGTAATAATTTTAAGTCTACTACACAATAAAATAATTCGTATTGGAATATTTAACCGCTAGTAATTGTTGATCACTGCAGTCATATGAGGTAGATTTTAAGGAAAGATGTGATTAGAGAGGGCATAAGAGACATTTTTCAGAAACATTTATCCCTTCTATAATATACACGTCACAATATTTACATATTGTTGCTTATATTTTAAAAGTATAAAATCGTTATGCATTACATAGTTAGACAAATTAAAACTACACTTTTTTCATTGACAAACAAACAAATTTAATCCCTTCTTTACTGCACGTGTCCCGGTAATAAAGCGAACGTGCAGGGAGCAAATTGTTTTTTTCCGTAATAACTCAGTATCGCTATAACCAAAGTTTGTAAATAAAGTAAAAACAAATTATTGGCACGCTCCCCATGCGCCGAGTTAGCTGATATTGGAGGAGTGCGGCTCAAGACAGCGACATGCGACCTTACATTCTACAGCGACAGATGTAAAAGTGATTTTTAGTCGCGTTTTCGTCTAACTATACTATTGCAGGTTAAAATAAGGTGATTCGTAAGAACCGCAGATATTCACTTAGTTATGATTACATAATCACATTAAATATATTTCGAAAATACTTGCAATTGCCACGCATAGCAAAATAACATTCGTTTAAATAGTTTATGTTACTTAAACATTACACAAGTAACCAAAATTAAATCGCAAATGTTAATAAATTTAGCAAAGATAAGTATAAATTGACAAAAAAGTGTGTCTGTTTTTTTGCGACGGCTATGCAGCTATACCAGCGAGCCGCTGTCGCAAATCATTCGCTAGTCGCAAGTCGCGATACTGGGAATTCTACCATTATACCGCTATCGTTACATTTCATCATAGGTGCAATAGAATATCGGGCGATAGTAAAAAAGTTCCTATTGCTTCGTACTGTTATTTGCGAAGTTTTCTATAACGCTTATTGGTTGTTTTTTCATAAATGTAATAACATAAATAACGGTGTCTCCCGAATAAATTTAAATTAGTTTTAAATTACGTTACAATTTTCCAATAGCTCTACTGTTATAAAAGTAGTGATTTGAAAAGCTGTGAATGTTTTATTTTTTTAATTTTTTCTTTACTTTATTAGGAGTAACGCCTGAAGTACAAAATATTGTGTCAGTCTTCAAACTTGTTAGATTAATCTCGATATTTTAAATGATATAATTTAACATCTATATGAAATTTTGTTTAAAAAATAATGAATATATGTATTACTAAAAATGTTACATGACATAAATATATGTACATTAATTAATATGTAAAATGTATTAATGAATGTAAAAGTATTAATGAAGCTCACGCGGTAAATTTTATGAGTTTTAATTTTGACGTGGATTTATACAACAATTTCTAATATTAAAGTAGCCTAAATTACATCCAGTAACTCCTAGTGAAAGTCCCGTGAAAATCAGTATAGCAGTTACTGTGACATCACAAACAAACCTTCAACATTATTTGTTTGAGTAGATTATTAGATATAAATAATATCATTAACTACTAATCTATTTTACGTCATAACGCATTCAACTCTTTGTTGTAAAATGTGTAAGTCTGCCTGTACAAGAAACTATACGTATGTACACAACTATGTCGAAGTTTTAAAGAAGATATCAACTGAAGATTGTAAGGGCAGGTAGCGTCTGCCCCGTCCGAGTTGTAAAGATCAACATGCAGCCAACACTTCACGGACACTCAATTTAAAAGTTTCTCTTCTTTGTTTTGTCCTGAACAAACTCAATTAAATGTGTTTTCTCTGAAATATTTAACTTTGCACATTTTATATTCGTGCTACCCGTCTTAAATAGACAAACTCTAGACGTATAACATAACATTTTTACCAATCTTGCATTATATACTTTTAGTACATTTTGTTCCCAGATCATTTCATAAAACACAGAAGAAAAAAATAACACAGTTGCGACCTTTATACTGTAAGTATTCATACGTATATGTATTAATTTCACAAGCTATTCAATCATCCGATTCAATGTTTTTTTCGAGTGCTTAACTTAAAATAGTAAAATTCTATAATATCTAATCCAATATCATCATGAATAATTGGGATTCGTCCCTCAGCTTTTGATTTGGGCGTAGTACATTATCAACATTGCCATTACGAGTAAATAGATAGTTAGATACACCAAATGAAAATCATAATCCAAAATAACTTTTCTAGAGGCTCGCTATTAAACACCTTCAATAAACCAATAAAATTACCCCGTACCTATAGTTTTACATGTATCATCAATTGCATAGATTATTATTGCAAATTTATTAAACTTTTGTTTAGAAATTTCATTACAAACTAACATTTCTCGATCCGTAAGCTATTTTAATCAACGTTGACAAGTACCAGGCAATCAGAGTGGAGTAGTGGGTGTCCCGGAATTAGAATTGAATGTAAATGTGCGGGCTTTATCGGGGATTATAGTGTTCGTGTCTGCAAGTAGGAGATAGTTGCGGCCCGGCGCTGCCCGTTGCTTCGTAGTAATACATGTTTTACTCCACCAACGTAACGTGACCTACAATGATGTTGAATACGTTTTTAAAACTATGAGAAGTTGACCGAGTTTGTTAGCTTCAAGGATCAAGTAAGAATGGTCGTTAGAAACCCGCGAGGCACCCGTATCCAGCTCGTCTTTAACAAATTTTACTGCCTAATCCGCCCTTTTCGCAACATGAATGTGTGTTCCAACCCTTACATGTCTTGTTCTCGACCATCCCCCGTTATGAGGCCATTATCTGTTATAAATCTGGGCTACGGTAGCCAGATTAAGTTAACTTAGTTGTGAATTATGTGTTCAATTAATTAGAAGATTTAAATATTAATGCCTGCGAGCTTTGGGTTTCCTATAAGGCTCTAGCTTGTATTCATAATACAGAATAAGGAAATTACTTTTAAAATATCAGAGAACTGAAAGCAAAATTTAAGCTTTGTTTATGAAATTATAGTAAACTAATCGTGATTCCGGTATCTGACCTAATCTTTCGGTAGAAGGGTGAATATTTCAGGTGACCATCTTGTTCCTCAGGAGTGGCAATTAATTTGTATCCAGCTCTATATATATATGTAAGGTATATAACCAATTGACCGTGACGACCATGAGCGGCAGTGATCACTTATCATCAGGTGCACCTAAAGTATGCTATACATGTAGGTAACACTTCTAACAAATGATGGGGAAGCATAGGAGATATTTTTAACACTTAACTTCACGATGTTAAATAGAAAAAAATATGTATGTACAACCCCAAAAAATATTTCACAGAGCCTGATATTGCTGATTCGTTCCCGAAAGTAAAGAAAATGTATCTTACATTTTTGTAAGCAAAAGTAATAATTTTGGAATATTTTACAAATTCAGTTAGGGACCAGTATCAGTTAGCATTTTTCGGACCCAGTCATAGTACAATATGCTTTATTGCGCGTAAATAGCCGTATATCCTCTCACATAGGAACAATGACGCGTAACTATTACCTTCTGCGGTAATGATATGTTGACGCTTCGTTACACAAATGTGTCATTTTATAACTTAACAGCTTAAAAGGCATCAACAATACAATTACCGTTATAAAACTATAGCTTGTTTATTTGTTAGTTTGTACGACTAACTTATATTGCAAATATTATGATTAGATTTAAAGCTGTTATGTCCAGTAGAAAATGAGCGTCCACTTCAAGCAAAAAATATACTTACTTAACCTTGCTACTTGCTTAACCTTGAAATATTTGTATTTTAAGAAACATATATTGTAAAAGTACAATAAACAAATTGAATACAAATAATATTATAATTATATGTGTACTGTCTATCTATCTGTTCTAATACTGTACAAGCCCAGTAGATGTATCATGTCGTTTATTGTTCAAATTCAAAACTATTTCCCCTTGCACTCATTGGAGTAATAACCCCCTATCCCGGTAGGTCCCGGTGAATCCCGTTACGCGAGCCATTTAGCGTGATGCGCGGTTTGGTCGGATTGACAGCTCTCGTCGCCTTAATGATAGTTTGGTAAGTCCCGATTTAATGACAGGAAACAGATTGCGTTTGGTACGTCTGTCAGGTTTACTTTTTTTTGTAAAATATTACATTAAAATTAAATAAAGATACAAATTGCATGGAAGTTTACAATCACTTTTCAGTACCTCTAGATCTTTTAATTACCCTTTTATTAGTAACTTATTTATTTTTATTACCTATTTAATTTTAAACAAGCAGAGTATGTCTCAGTTAGAATAGTTCATCACCTCTTGCGACTTCTACATACATAAGTAAAATATTGTATTACTGGTCTACATTTCCAAAATCAATTGATAACTTCATTATTCACAACGATGAAAACACGTACAGCACAATTTTACACCGGTAAACATTTGTGAACCTTACAATACCTACATTAAAATTCCGGCATCGCAAACATCCAAAACGGAGAGCGATATTCAGTCGGGAGCATTATCGCTGTTTGACTTCACATTAAATCTTAGAGGCGCGCCATAAATAACGCAAACTTTTATCCCACTCGAAATAAGCACTCAAAAATGCAAAGAGCAGAACGGCATAGAGCACGTTCACTAAATTTATTTTGTTTCGCACAATTCAAATAACCATAACTCACCGGTTGGAACCTTCGTAAGCCTATCTAACGATATAATGAAATGCCATTAAGTTCGCGAAGCAAAGCTTAAGTTTGGAAGCGGTACTTACCTTCGAGATAAAGATGTGACTTTTCGATTTATTGATCACACTTTCTTTCGATAACGAGAAGTTGCGTTAATTCGTTTGTTTGTTAAAGTCGATGTTTTATATCTTTGCTTATTATACGAAGCGTTATATCCTACAAAATAATTATTTGCAGAAAAAAAGAGTAATAACAAATCATTAAATAAACACGTCTCATCTATCAGTCTTCACTAACCACGATTACAGGAAAAAGTAAAACAGGTCATTAAAAACTTCGGAAAAAACCTCGCATCTTCTAAATTCAAATTAAAGCGCATTCGAAGTTGGAGCGCGGACGCCATCTTGGCGATCGCATAATTAGGCGGTTTGCATGCAGAGCGCACGGGCCGTATGAATTTTACCTATTGTCTGACATTGGACCTCCGGAGCTATATCATTTCGCACCTCTTACGCTTGTAACAAGGGGCCCAAATGGCAGAAACACTTTATGAAAAATGAAAGGCTGAAAGTGTTATGGGACAGGCTTATAAGGAAACGTAATTTCGAAAATATTTTTACGAAACAATGGGTATAAATAATTGGTATAGAAAGTCAGTTTTCTATATTATCTTTGGCATTATATTTTTTGTCTATGTGAAAGAAAACTAATACAATTAAAAGAAAATATACATTTGGTGTAAAAGTATCCATACTTAAAATAATTAAACTTTACAAGCAAAGCACATCACTAAAGTACAATACAAAATAACATTGACCACATAATTTAATGATAGGGATGAATCTATCCTAATACGCGTAAGTAAAACTTATTTATAACATTATGCCTTTATGTATCAGATAGTTAAGTAGCTAGATACTTAGATATCTGATCATAGGAGATACTTTGCCATACTCTTTAAAAAAATCGCTACAACATGACCAGCTTCAGGCAAATCTACATTGTAACGAACATTAATTGCGTAAACAGAATCCGAAATCTCCATTAACCACGGGCCCTTGTTTGTCGAGACGCATGCCTCCTCGCTCCAGACAATCCCTCAACAGTTAAACAAATGTTCCCATTGAAAAATATTAATCCCTGGATTCCGCCTAATAGATATTTATGCATGGTTGGAAGCAATTTCCATGAAGGCTTGCCAAGCATCGTGTAGAACATTATATTCCATAACAACGGATAATAAATTCAATCATCTGATGCTGTTTACAGCGAATATAATTATCCGCTTCAATCTCCGCATAATAAGTTTATAAGTAGTAAGTTCATCCTTAAGAGTACTAGAGCGGTACCTTGCTCTTAGGGCTGTTTTTCTACAACGCAAATTTGTGCCCGTGCGCGGACTGGTCCGAATGCGTGAATTAAAATGATGCATGATGCCTGTGGCTAACATGACAGGAAAGTATCGATGAAACTATAGGTTACGCGTGGCGTGTACGTACACACTGTACGTGACCACTAACCCGCGTGATAGAAAGTTCTATTCCCATTCATTTATAATATTAATTCGTTACAAAAATATCTTTATCTAAACTGGCTACACGTACAATACGCTTTACTGTCACATTATAGACAGCTCTAGAAAATGAATAGAAATAACAAAAAAAACGACTTCTGTATCACAACAATATTAAAAAGAAAGGTTTTAGGAAGTCTTTTAAAAAAATATTATTAACAGCAAAGTAGTACCTAATGCTCTGTACATTAGGAGTGTGTGGTATATCCACGTCTAGACAGCAATCATGGATATTTGAGAGCTCAGTCGGAGAATATTTGATTATGTAAAGAGAGACGAATAGTGAAACGTCCCTGTTACTTCGGTAGCTCGACTATTGAGTAAAATTGACACCGAGTTATTTTTAGAGATGTGCTATTCATTTTTAATGCAATAGCCAGGCGCTAAAGAAACCAATACAAGAGAAAAATTAGGTAAAATTCATTTGGTAAGAAAATTACATGAAAAAATGTATTTATTAATATCAATAACAATCACTATCGATATTATTTTAAATTGTTAACTATCATTACTTCGCATTATCCATCATTTAAGAAGAAGAAGCAAAAGAAATTAAAATAAATCTGTAAATGCGTTCATAAAAATTTAAAAGTAGGTATGATTCCGTTATTTAGCGCATAAA
The DNA here is from genome assembly GCA_018250295.1 of Spathilepia clonius. Lineage (NCBI taxonomy): Eukaryota > Metazoa > Arthropoda > Insecta > Lepidoptera > Hesperiidae > Spathilepia > Spathilepia clonius. Next base: position 2,585 of record DWRA01000606.1, on the reverse strand, counting down.
ATTTGTTCAGACCTAATTATTGTTCACGTAAGACTAAAATAAAAATCATTCCCTCGTGTACCTACGTAATGGCGAAGTGTCCAGAAGTATGGTGTTACAGGGCCATTTTTCAGGCAATTGCCCGTAACGAATTCCGCCAGTGAAAGGAACGTACGAAGGAACAAAACCGAAACAACGCAAATTAAAAACGTGCCAAAAAGGAACAACGTGGGGCTACGATAGGTTATGACAAATATGTGAGCCAATGGCGTTAATGAAAATTAACCTTTTTAAAAAGACCAAAGAGGAACAAGCATGACGTAATTACATTGGCTGGCAGGGTTTATTCTATAAGGGCTAAGTAATATAATACTTGAATTTGATTCTCGTAATTGAATTAAAATAAAACAGCTTGTAACGCTTATATTTATTTAAAATTTTTAGTAATACTGAGTGCAGGTCCTGATTTATAAGTTATAAGTAATTCTAATTCTAAAAATGTGTTATCCTAATTTATAAGTAAAAATTAAATAGGTATTAGCATAGAAAATTACCTAAAAATATCTCTGATTATATAACACAAACATGTTATAATTTTTTAATTCCAGACATCTTTGAAAGTCTCTCGAAAGTAGTTGGTGACTTTTATTTACAATTTTACATGACACCAATTATACCAATATAGTAACCAATTGATATTAATTGAATTAAACATGTCATACTGTACTTACCTATAATCAACGCATTGTTTCGAAAATTCCTCAAAACGACATCCTCATACTGCAAATGTGAGGACGGACGTTACATGGCTGGCAGTAGTTGCAAAAATTCATATATGCCTAACAGCACATTTCAGCTTATTTGGTAAAAGTATTGCACATTTAGTAAATGTGGAGTTGGAATCAGACAAATGGTTTAATTAACCTGATGGTGCCGTGACTGATCGCCTTGGAGTCGCAAATTTCAACGCAATTAGAAACACTTGCAAATCTCATACCAATTAGGCAGGCACCCAAATTCGCGCCCTCCTAATTGTTTTTGAATGCGTAGTTCGTGATTTGTATGATTTATTTTGGTTTATGTTCAAGCGGTTAATCGCTGAAAGGGCCCACAGTCATAAAATTGATACAGAAAAATATACGAAAAACATTTTGTGATTAATGTACAGTACGTACATATTAATTTAAATAAACTGAATAAAGACAACTTATTATTAATGGTGAAATAATGGAAGTGAGTTTTTTAACATTAAGATTGTAGCGTAGCTAAAAAAATTGTCTACGATTGTACCTATACCAAACAAGTAAGAAAAAAATAAACTTAACGATTAAAACACAGAGCCACGAAGCCGTAGTGTATGTATCATTGTATATGTGTGTATCATTGTAACGTCTCGCAACCAAGTATTAACGAGAGAAACAAAGAAAGAAGTAGATACAGTTCCAATCGCATCCTCTATTCACGTAACGAAAGAAACCACTGGAGATTTCCTTTGAATAATTCCCATTTCTGGGACAGACGCACGTTAGCGAAGTCTGCAGCCTTGACAGCTAATTAGAGCTTTCATTGTTAAACGAATCTTGCCGCATTTTCAAGTTTCCCACCATTTGCATCAAAATAAACTCGCTCCCCTCCACTTAAGGTTGAATATTCTTCATCTGCTTTCTTAGATTCATTAGTTCCTTTCTTAAATATTTCGAGTGCTGGAAAAATACAATAATCCGCTGTGAATGGCGGGCATTGTATTGAGTCAGTGTCCAGGAAGGATGTTTTGTCGGGGTGCTCTTTTTATTGCCGAATTTGCGTTTTATGGGCTGTCACAAAGGCTGGGAACGTTAAGAGAATGTGACAACTCTGCACCCTTGTTGCGTCTGTTTTTATTCACAATATCGCGATTAACTTCATTATTATATCAATACTGATTGACGTGTAATATGGATAAAGGAAGGTAAATGCAAAATAACAAGGCAATTCACATGTAATAAATTCCGTAGAATATAAATCTTCATGTCAAAAATAAATACATACAAATTGGATATATTTAACATATATTCGTTTTAAATACATAATAATTGAAATTGATGCAATAATTGCTATGATATGGTATTAGATAGACAAGTAGTAAATTAATAAAGAAAAGCTAATTCGTCTAAGCGTGCGTGTCCGGTCCAAAATAATTATTTATAAAGCTTGCCCCTTTCTCAATAGCCCGTGTCCAGATGCAAACGACTTTGAAATATGAAGGATATTTGTAACCTGTAAACTCGAATCAGTCTTTGCGTTTGTTCTTTGTATTGGATGGGAATGTTGAATACAGTATGTTGCACGACTCGCTTTTTTGACATGAGTTTCGTGAAATAATAAGACTAGACTTCCAATAATTGTAGGTTGATTACAAAGTAAAGTAAAAAAATTGAAGTTACTTAAAACGAATTTACTAGACTAATTTACTAGACTTCCAACAATTATATGTTGACTAGCAGCGCCCCGCGGTTTCACCCGCGCTAAAAAAATATAGGTCCTAAAGTAACTTACAATCTTTTGATTTGTTAAAGATAAATCAATTTAACTTATTTACATACAAACAAAGCGAAGTATGTCTTTAG
>DWRA01000605.1:0-22951 GCA_018250295.1 Spathilepia clonius | reverse complement strand
GATGATTTTTTTTTGAGTTTCAGTTCTGTGTATGGGGAGACCCCCCCTCCCCCCCTTTAATATATTTTTATTTTTGTTCATAATTCGGAAAGCGGTTTACAGAATACATTTACTACTTACCAAGATTCAACTCTGTAGTCGTAATAGTTTCTGAATAAAATGGCGTATATAATATCTTTGATTTCTAACAAAACGATTCTCTACATCAATATCAACACGATGCAGTTTCGAGTTAGACCAACAAAGCTGAACTATGGTCAATAAATTCAAAGCTATCGGCCTGACGACAACCAACCGTTCTATTTATCATTCTTTGCAGTTTATACTGAATCAACTAATACTGGTATCTAACGAAATGTCATTTTTATCGCACATGCAATGGATCAAGCCTAGTGGATAGATTTTGACGGATATTTTTATTTTCGATTTTAATAGTTTAAACTATTTTAGTTTTATTGCGGCAGTTAGTTTAAAATTTAAATATGATATGCAAAGATTTTGGGGATATAAACGCAATTTTCAAGCCTGAAGTTTAGCACCCCTTTTGACAAACTTAGCTACGTATTTCAAATTAGCCCCATTAGTTTAAAACCTATCGAAGTTATCTCACGAGTTATTCGGATGTTACACGGAAAAAGTCCTATCCCAACTTTAATTATTTTTTCTTACTTTCATGCTTTTCTACATAATATTATTTAAATAAAAAAACGTTCAGAGAAGTTATACATTTTAACGCCAATAGCAACTTCGCTACATGTATCGTTGCAGTTCAACATGTATGTAAAATTATATTCCGGATGTAACTAATAGTGAAGTATATGAAAATAGTGTATCGTTGGACCATTTTTGTATAGTACTCCACAATGTAGGTACGAGGTTTTTGATAAAAATATGTAAGCGAACAAAGGCCATTGTCAAGGGCTTGAAACCGTATATATACTGGGTCAAGTTGTGTAAAAATTTAATAGTCTCTCTATAATTTCAAAGTAAATTAACTTTTTAGGACAATATTAATACAAAGTAATTAGAAGTTGTTTAGATGGCAACGCAAGATTTACAATTTATATTGAATAACATGAGATATTCTATATCTCGAATATTTAGAGTACCCGAGTTAAATTAAAAAACCGCAAGGATGTGGCCGAAACCGCTCGAAATAAACTCATGGGTTAGGTAAAATTCAACACAGTTGGAATGAAATTGTTTACCTGCGAAAAAGTGTTCGTAAAGCAGCTGATTATTTTTTCGGAGAATAATAAAGTATTTATTGCATTTACGACGAGGAAGTTGGCTATTCTTTGGGTAAGAATAGAGTATTTACGTACTGCGGTCTGGTAAGAAACTTCACAAAAGCGTTATTTTTAAGTAATCAAGTATGTATTCTGCGTTTGCAAGAATTCCTTTACAGTTTATTAATTTTTAAATCCAGTTAAAGTTGGAATTTTATATATAAAAATTATTCGTTGTATATATTTAACGTTATCGTAAAAGGCAAATCAATTAGGTAACGTAGAATTAATTCAGTCACACACTCAATAATTGTTTTATAACTTATGGCTTACTTTGAACTTAGCCCAAATGTATAATGCTTTAAATAATTTAAATTCAAATTCGTAAATAACGTTCTATGCTTTCTACAATCTTAGTCCCACATTAGGAGTTTTCCTGTGTTGTGGATCCCGTGAACACACAAAGTCGAATACTCAGACACCTACATTTTGTTATGTAACGGGTACTCACGATACGAAATTTTGACTTCTTAGTTGCCGATATTTCAAACACCTAGATGCGGAACAAAAAAGTAAATTCATAATTCAGATGACTGTCTGGTTGGAGATCGAACCTGAAAGCCACTGCGTGTCAGACCGGTATGGTGACTGCTCCGTCAAGCGGCTCGTCAAAGCGTTTGCCGTACATTTACGATATAATGTGAGCGAATTTACTTTTTTATATGCACTGACGGCATTTACTATTTATTTGTCACAAACATTGGTTCCGAATAGACAAAACGAAACGGAAGTCGGTCTTCTATAACTCGATTTATCTGACCGCAACTTTTATTCAATTTCCAAAAAAAGAACCTCGCAAAGCTGTCACTGGCCGACAAGACAATCAACCGTACCGCAGCGGAAAATAAATTGCAAAATATTTCCATGTCTCGTCAAAGCTGACAACATACGGTATTTTTTGTTCGACAAATATTTGTCCACACTTCGTTCTGGCGTTCTATTGGATCAATATGGATGCCGATGTTCTGCCCGCTGTTTGTAAAAGTTACCAAATTAAAAATATTGGTCGACATGTTTCATTGAAACCTACCCATATCGGTTCGTAGTATTTGCTTAAACACTTAATTGGTCGTTAGAAGTAAATCAAAAGTAAAGTAATTAAATAAATAAGATTTACTACATCCATAACACACTAGCAATCGTTTTGTTTTGGATTAAAAAATAAGAGGTCGAATCTCAAAGTCAAAGACCAGGAATCATTTACATTAGACTGTTTGCCTGGCTGTGAATCAAACCCGAATTTATCAATATATTAAACTGCGAGGAAACCCTCAAACCTAAAAGAAACCTAAAATCTTCATTTGGATTTTTGCCTGCTCGTAAATAGAATCTAGAATCTTTTATGAGGTCACTGCGACATGCCAACCGTCATAAATAAAAATAAACCCTAATTAACGGAACAGTTCACAAGACATCTTTAACGTTTCACGAAGAAATCTAAAATAATTGCGTGGAGGTTTTACTGGAGAATATTTATTCGGATAAAGCCCGAAAGAAGATAAATGGGTGTCTCATTACCCGTTCCCCACTTCCGTGAACGTCAACTCACATCCCAGTATACCAGATAAAGGAAAATATTCCTACATATTATTAAGATAACTTATAAAAGAGTTTTAATCTTAATAAATAAATATAATAACAACCCTGAAAAGAAATATAGGAGTTGTCTAGTCCCAATTAAATCTATCATTTCTGTAGCCTTCATTCAAAAAACAAAAGTGAAAATTATGATGTTAGGAAAGATTCCGAAGGTTCGACTCCAATACCTATCACTCCTATTACTACTACAAACAAAGGTGTTAATTGGCTACTGTCGTCTAGTTTAAAGAAAATAAATAATACATATATTATACACAAGGCACTTCAATTTAGCTTTCGTGGATAGCATTGGATCTGTCGCCGACGTTATGTACGACTGTAGATATTTTGGACTTGATTTTAGAAATCCATAGGAACCACATACCATCAGTTGTACACACGCTTGCTTACGAATTCTATTACCTACAGAAATAAATGGACTAAAAAGTGATATTAAATTTTTCCAACAATAAAATCGTTCAATTTAACTCGCCGCATAAAAGCTGGCCGGTTTTCACGCATAAAAAAGATTTATTAAAGGCAACGTCCAATTAATTATTTTTGTAAATAACACGCGTATGGTTGTATTTACGGTGCCCTTGTTGTGAGGGTCGGATGGTACTATTATAGGTTACTCTTGGCTACAACCATTTTTTATAATCCACTGTTAGACATGGGTTCTTTAACTGCATAAAAGTATACTTCACGACACTTCATCAAAGGATTTTCAAAGGATATACAGGTCTTTTTAAAAGTTATATAATTTTTTGTGGTTGGATTCCGGCTGCACCGCCGCCGCACGCTGCTGGGTACAGGTTAGAAGGGCGTGGAGACATATTTATCATACGCGTTCCAACTTAGCCCTCACAAGTAGCAATGCATCAGTGGTCTTCATGTAAGATTTATCATATCGGGGTTGGATTACAGATGTGCATGGGCAGCAGTTGCGACTTGCCCTCAGCTGGACCGTGTACTAGTTTGCTACTTGCATCGTATATAAAAGTCCAACTCATATCGGATATTTTTATACAGTCTTACTATTACTACTTCAGGAATAGCATAGTATAATATGTGGCCAATCTTTGATATCAATTTAATTTAAAATTGACTATAGATGTCTATATGCAACAGTGATTACCGACTGCGGCTTTAATTTCTTAAAATAAAACTATAATTTCGGAAAATAGAAATATATTGCATCTTTCAATCATATCAGCGTCTTCCAGATACAGATGTTTTATACTCATGATATCTAAATTACGCAGCTAAACTATGCCGCTGACCTATTTGGCAATCTTTCAATGTCTTGAAACCGTAACCCGTGTTCTACTTACAGAAAAAAATGTCATTACAATTAGACTTGCGCGAAATGTGTAAATTTACTTCTATGGCTACAGATAGAAGCGGGAATGACTATTGTTTCTTTTTTATTAAATGGAAGCAACAAATGAGAATGTTGTTTTCACAGAATACTCGAGGCTTACTACGAATAGGATAGGATAGGAGTATTACTTGAAGATAATCCCAGATGCATTGCTAAAGATTAAGTTTTAATACTTCTTGAGTATATGCGCGCATAACTGCGGCTTCTATTTAAGGATTGATTATAGTTTACTGGTACATTAAATAATATGGGAGTACTGTGAACATTGTACATCATTAATCAATTTCATTAATGTCATGTTCATTGATGATTACTTGTGGGTTACTTACATGCGCGTTTTCATGCTTTCGACAGTATGTTAAGCCATCGGCCATGATTATAATTGGATAGCACTTATTAAAGACGGTGTTACCACTAGCACGAACATTTCTTTGCTTATTTGCAGTGGAACAGCGTGGTAAATTTTCAAAAACTCCCATAGTTATATGAAGCCCTGTACCTTGCAATAGAACGGTTATTTTCTGTATAAGTTTTGTATCTGGTAATTCACACCACAATGCTGCAGTTTTTTTAGTAACAACCTCACACACAAGGAAGTTTCCTTCTGGCACCTAGTAGAACCCTCTGGTTCGATAGACGGGATAAATCACTGCCACACCTATTTCTGTCCAATAACAGCAGCGCTAAGAACTGCTGCGTTTTAGTTTGAAGGGTATGGTAAGGGAGACATATTTGTCCTAGGCTTCCTAGGCTTAGTCCTCTAGTAGCAACGAATCTATGGGCGACCCTACATACCCACGTGTTAATTACAGATATCCATCGACTGCAGTATCCACTTGCTCTCATGGGGCATTGCATGCTCGTTTACTATTTCATATGGTAAAAAAGCTCAAATCACGAAGAGTCCTTTAAGACTATGGTACCCTTTCGTTTTATTTACCCCTATGACATAACGTCTTCAATACACCCCCGTTATGTATGCTAGCGTGAATAGAACCCAGCTGCCATGGACGTCGTAGGAATGAGATCACGCTCGGATAATATTGTCGATAAAACGCATTTCTGCGAACCAATATGTCGACGGAACGCTTAATAATCGTCTCTGTATTTTTCTTTATTAACTGACTTTAACACGAACGATATTGCGTAAAGAGAGCCGTTATATTGGGGTACATTTACAGTAATAGGGAAACGGATATAAGTACTTAAACTTACGGAAAAACTAAACGACATTTCCAATCATCTCGTTTTAGAAACCATGCAATACAATTTATATACATGGAATATGTGTGTGACAGAGAGAGTGTGTTTGTGTGTATGCGTGTACCTCTAATATATCAAATATTGTGAAGGTCTAGTCGCAACTAAGTTTAGCTTTATTCGATGAATATTTTAATTCAGTGATGGTTGATTATAGAGAACGAGCGAGTGAAATAGAAATGGGGTGATTTTGTAATACAACCGTTATTGAAACGAGTTGTACATAATCAAGTAATATTTGTGTATGAAAACATATTTTTTTGAAGTTGTACAAACTTTCATTCATTACCTTTGTATTATTGATAAGCAAAATAATTTTATTTTTCAGAAAATGCAGAATTCGTATTATTTTCTGAGCGTTGTTAAAGCTAAATGTTACTTAGCGTTGTTTAAATGCAAATTGCTTACTTATTCATTTTCTTCAGATCTGTGCAAAGGACAAATAGCGAAATTGCAATTCGTCGAGTTTTGCTTGCAAATTGTTGCGTCGCTTCGCTTGCTAACCGCTTACCGGTTAAGACGTCTGAACTTGCAATTAATTACGCGGTTCTCGTCCAAAGTTAAGTTTAATTTGATTACACAATGATGATTCAAGTTATGCATTATTCATTGTGACTTTTTGATAGAAAAAGGTAAGAAAAATCTTATAGAGATTTCGAGAACAATGTGTTTTTTCTCTATATCAATGCAAAGGATGAAAATCAAACCTGAAACAATCATCTGCATGTTACATAAGCAGTCTTTTCGGTTAGGATTTGAATTCGGAATCTGTACTATAAAGCCGTAAGAATAGCAGTGGTGTATTATGGTATTACCTGTGGGTCATTTTACATTTTAATAAACCGAAAATCATACTTAGAATTGGTTTTCTTCCTACCACGCGGGTAAACGCACGCGTGTCCCACTCGCACGCGTGTCCCACTCGCACGCGTGGTTTGACTGTAGTGTCTACACGACCGTTGTGCGTGGTGACACGCATAGCAAGAAAAATATCAGCACACGGACATTAACCCGCGTGACAGGTGAAGGGCCTTTAGGGCTGTAGTACAAAGGTTACTTTGACACGCAAATAGGCGCTAATTTCAGGTCCCAGCCAGTCAAAGTGTGTGAATATTTAATTTATATTCGTACAATACTGAACAACAAATTGTGATGGATAGCATATCAATGAATTTAATTTGAAATAAGTATTTTTTCGATAAATTTTCTGTACGATTTTCTATGATTTAATGTGAGTGATTTGACCTAAGTGTAGAAACGATTTAATGTAATGAAGTAAACAAAAATTTGCTGTTAGTAAGAATACTCGGCGATTCTCGTTACGCAGCGTGCAATATTAATATTTATAAGTAGTTTATAACCAACCTCATATTCCGTGAAAGTGTATCAAATTTCTCTATTATAGGGTAAGTTTTAATTGGCTTAAATATTTGCCATATTAATTTCCTTCTTGCTTGCGTATATTTTCAAATTACTGGCGTTATTAAAGGAAATATATACTTTAGTAAAACTGAACGTAGTTATTTTAGTTAGAAAGACTATAGTATATTATGGCGCATGTGGCGTTCAAAGTTTGTGCTAAGATTATTAATGTATTTTTTTCAAAGCTGACTGACCCTATCAAAGTTTCGCCTTTAAAATACTAAGGATTTTTGTATCGCCTTAGTTTTAAAAAAACCTTATTTAATATTTTATTGACGCTTCACTTTTATTAGCAAACACAAAATATTGGTCCAGCTTTTCTGTCCAATTAAAAATAAAGACGTGGAATGAACGGTCTTTGAAAAGTTGTTTACCTACTGCTGTATATCCTCTTTGATTAAGTTTGTAAGTTTTAGCCGGGGCCGCAATGGTCATATTTCTTGGTCTTTGTTTACGTTATAGATTTTATGTGACACGTTTTACATGGATACTTTACCTTTTATAGGCGCTGTAATTAATGAATTTATTGTTAATTTAATGCGTTGTAATCAATGAAGTAAACAATAAACGACTTTCTTTTAAACTGGTTTATAATAACTCACTAATATAACCTAGTATTCTGTATATCTACAAATAGTTGATATTTCAAGCTAGAAAATATGTAGGCGATATAAAATCGAAGTTTTTTGATTGGTGAAATTAAAGGAGCAACGGAGCATGCAGTACGTCTAACGACAACTCAAAGACATATTTAAACAACTTAATTATAGAACAGAGGTCTACCTGAAACCCGCCACACATGTGTTGCCATCACTTAGGACTAAGGTGCCTGTCTCATATGTAAGTAAGCCGGCATCTAGAACTACCTTTCTGGTAGAACTATAGTGGATTTGACATCTTTAAAAATTTTATTAACTCACATTGAAGCTTACTTTTAATATTTATTTACCTGGTCCGTTTTTAGAACTAAATAAGTTATTTTAATCTTAAGATTAAAGGCAGCATTTGCTAAATTAAACCTAATTCCAGATGTGATTGCTATAATCAAAGATCAAAGGCTGAATTGAAAGTTAGATTCCTTTGAAGTAGAAAGTCTGTTACTAATCTTTACCTTTGATTAAAAAACTAGGGGTATTGATAGTAAAATGTTTATAGAATTGAAGTAGGAAGCCAGCAAGCAGTCCTTTGAGTGAGTGGTCACTGCCGTCCATGAGATTAGAGTCCTACCTGAGTTCGACTACAGATATGTTGCTATCTCTAAGGACTAAATTGGTATACCTCAGATAAATAGTGAAAATACGATTGAAATCCTGTTTTGGGCATAAATAAATAGTCAATTGTTATTGGTTTTCATTTGAAGTTTTTGAGAGGGGTGCATTTGACGTTTCATAATCAAATTCAAGCAAGAACCCGGGATGAAGTTGGTATGCCAATCAAATTCTTAACATTCCACTGCGTCTTGATTTAAACCCAACCCTATTAGAAGCTGAACTATTTCGCATAAAATTCGTTCCCATTTTACCGGAATCGAATCGTTCCAATTTTTAATCATAAACATAATTAAATAGTAGCACTTTATATACCCACAGCTGATTATCTGTTTACCGCCAGACCTGTTTCTGCCTAATGACAACAGTTAAGTCCTCCTATATTCTGATTTGTGGTGCATGAGACATACCTACTTATCGGAGGCGTTCTAACTTAGTCCACAAACGCGTCTGTGGTCAACCTCACGTAGGATTCTAATATTATCTGGTGTTGATTACAGATGACCAAGACCGGTAGTAGCCACTTACCATCAGGATTGCATGCTCGTTTGCCTCTATAAAAATGTGTGTACGTCAAAGTTCTAACAAAGTACATAACTTCAACTACTATTATTAAAATTTCTGTGATACATATACAAAACTTATCTTACTTGATGCTGTCGGGACTACTTTCCGCTCAAAATTATGAGGCTTTGTAATATTCATGGAGTCGAAATTATGTTTCAACTTTCCAGGATATATTTTTCGTTACTTACTACGTGAACTAATGTTGACTATCCGAATGACTATGTATTTTAATATTGTTTTAATGAAATTGTAAATATAGAGAGCCTCATTAAGACAAATAAACAACTCAGTATACTTTTCTAAATTAATTATTTACAAGTTCTCTTTAACGGGGATTGAACCCAAAATCATATTTTAAATAACTTTGGGCCTGGAGATTATGAAATGAGAAAGATTTAACTCCATGACACAATATAATAACAATACGTTGTGTTTCCGACATTTTTCCAGAAATGGAAGGAATTTTAAAATTATTTACATACATATATGTCTGCGATGAATAAAACCGTAAGCACTAGAATATCGTTTATCTTACATACGCGAAGAAGCTGTATATGAAAGATAAGCATATTTTCCTTACTTCCGTAGGACTATTTGAATGTTCAAGTAAAACGGCTTTGAGAATAGAATACGGGAATGCAATTTCCCGATACTAAGTCAATCGGAAGCAAACGATGCATTTATGAAGCTATTGAGTTTTACACTTGAAGTTTCAAAGTAACTAGATGAATAAGGGAGGTAATATTACACGAGCGACACTTCGTGACGGCGACCATAGCTATCCGTTGTTGACGGCTGCTGGTGGTTGCTCGCGACGGGCGGTGGCTGTGGTCGCAGTTGTTGGCGACGGGCTGTGATAGTCGGTGACCAGCTTCGCGCTTTATTTCTGCGACTATAGTCCGTCAGTCACTGAGGTATTAACCGAACCGCCGAATAACACATCGATATTTATTTTATAGATACAATCAAAAACACACGCAATATTTATTGATTATTACAGTTTTATTTATAATATATATTGAACGTGTAACTTTCTAGAAACTTTTCTAAAAGCTTTTTAAAAAGCTTTAAGTTCGAAGTTTATTGCTATATTTTAGGTTTACTTCAGTTCCTGATTTTAAAGTGCTGAAACCTAAGAGATGGGAGTGGATCTAAATGTAGTAAAAATCGTATTGGTACGATTGCCACGACTAGTTGTATCTTTTGACAGCAGTGTGTTTTTTTCGATTAATTAAAAGCAGCTGTTTTTATTTAATAACTGTATTAACTCTAACGTGTAATGTATAATATCAGGTACTAACGGAAAACTGAAACGTAAAATTCCTTGAAATTAAACTAGAAAGTAACTTCTAACTTATATTGTTCGAATCGGATAGAATTCCGCAATTTTTAAGGCTTTTTGCTTTTGGGAAACCAAAGTTTTACTCATAGCGGAAATATTCTTCAGATCGGCTTGGTTATTAACTGACGAAAGAGTAACTTCTATTCAAGGCGACACCGCTGCAACTATTTCTAAATTATAATATTAATATTCACAGTTATAATTCTAATTTTATGTGTAGTTACTAGGAGAATTTCAGGCTGACTATGAGCGGCGGCATTCGGCGACGGTCGTATTTTATTATTGGTTGCCGCCGGACGATGCCAGCAATGGCCAGCGTTGGCAGTCACTCGTATAACAGCGTCCGTAGGTTACAGGGTGTATATCCACTCCGAAATTGGAGGTGCTGCCTGAGATTCCAACCTCGTACGCCCTGACTGAGAGGCCTTCTTTTGGCCTCTAGGATATCTCTGCTAATACTTTAGTGAACAGTAAATTGCACTCCAATTCTATTTGCGATAGATTACAAAAGTCTTGGGCAAATGTCCGTTTATAACTTCAATTTTATAAAAAGGCAGACTATTGTAATGCTATGAGATTAAACCTATACGTTCCAGTATTGAGCACGGAAATTGGAGGTTTTGGACATATAGGCGTTTGGGAAGTAAGGTCCAATCTGTACTAACGGACCGTGTAACGCGAGACATTGTCGAATGCAATCATCCACACTCTACTCAAATACAAATTACATGAAACAGGATTCAGGACGCAAGGTATAAAAGCAAAAAGATAAATGTCAAATATAAATAAAACATGAAACACAATAACTACATCTTTAGGCGTTTTATGAATATCTTTATGCAATGGTACAAAAATATGTACCAGTACTCTGTTCCAGGTAGTATAAGTCACTAAATTATTTAATGTATGTAATGCTATAGTTTAGATGCGTCTAAAAACGTAACTATTTTTCGTAAATTATGACATTATTTCCTGTACTATGTGTCGTCAAAAAATTGATGATACTTTACGTACAAATATAGTGAGCCGGCTTCCGAAGCTCACTTATTACGAGTATATTTCATTAACTTTAAACTTAATTTATATAGTCTGCTAGAATTAGCAGACTATATAAATTGTGCGAATCGCACTTGGCCAGCGCGAAAGACTACGGCCTAAACCTTCTCACTATGAAAAGAGACCAGTGCCTAGTGCCGAGGGACAGTAATGGGTTAAAAACGTAATTTATTAATGTTGACTCGTATCTAGAAAAAATATTCGTTACTTTTATTCAATTTACTATCGCTACCAGTACTTATTACTTTTAAATCTGAAAGTACTTTTTTCGCGCAACTTTACAAAGAAGTGCTGACTTCTTACTTTGGCAGTTTGTAGTCGGGCGGAAATCCGCGAAATATATCCTGAGTGTATCCTCAGGGGACCGAACTGAAAGGATTGGCCGATACTTTCCACCGTGAAACTTTGTATTGTGTGAATACGGGGATTAGACTGTCACGTTGTGTGGTGTACATTTTTTTTCGATTAATATTTTAGGTGTTAGTAGATAATAGATATGCTGTCGAAATTAGAAAACCGTTGGTAATAGTCAGTTTTATATATTCTCTTATAAATCAGAAGTGAGTAGTGTTCAAGTATCTTAATCAGAATTAACAGGAAAACCTGATCACAATATTGAGCTGCTAGAGATAAATCCATCACGTTCAAATACCACTGCAATAAATAATATGACCCTGCTTCGAACATAACATAACATTTTAATTACGACAACAATAGAGTGCCGTCGCAGTCTTACGAACCATGGATTTCATGATCAAATTATCCACTGAAAAATAAATTGAAACGTCTTGTTTGTATTTGCTCTACCCTTGGCTTACAACGCCGAGTCTGTAACAAAAAGGGGTGGGCAGATCTCATCTATCCTCTCACCTTTAAACAGAAATAGTCAATGTTTACGTATTGGCCAATACTTCTGTCCAAACAACACTATATAGTCAATTTGTTTTCGCTACGTCATTAGGTTCTTCTGAACCGGACAGTAAATATGTTACCCTTATTAGAGGCTATTTGTCCGGTTAATTTACCAATCGGACAAATGTTCGGACACTTTTCACGTATTTTTACATCACACAGTATAAAGAAGAATAATCTCCGCAGAGTGATTATACTTAAGACATCTGTGTACATAAATAGACGGGAGTGAGTAAAATATATTTTAATTTTGAAAGATTAGTGGCCAGCGGTGAGTCAAAAACAATTTGATGTTGTAATATTTTTTGTTCACAAATACTTTATGTAATCTCTATATTTAATCTTAATCTTTCTGTATTTCAAACTGTATGTAGCTCAAAATGTTCTTTTGTTTTTAACTTTATCTATTAACCGTTTTTGTTGTGCGTATGAAAGAGAATTTGTTATGGATTAATAAATATTCAGAGCAGTATACATTGAAAGCTTATAAAATTTGTCCAAAACTATTGTTCAAGTGAAGTAGCGAACTTAATCTACTTTCTCCATTATATTAAGTGTAGAACCTTCAGAGCGTTTGTGAGGACAAATAAACTTTATTACATTTTTATATACATAAACATATTGTCTTTGATGTCTATGTTATTGCCTTTACGTGCCTTGTAAACGTTTTCTTGCGTACTTATACAATATTATTCATACAATTTGACTTTCGTAGCTATAGTTTATTTATAGGATAACTGATTTACAGTACCGCAGGAAATTGTTTGTTGTTAAGAAACTTTAGCTTCAAATCTCAATCAAGTAACACGCTAATATCGTTGCAAAGTTAGCTAACTTGCGCAAAACCGCGTAGTATCCGCCTTTTCGTGTTTTATTTGAGATTGAACAAAGTCTTCCTATAGTTAATGGTCTTCGTGGCTCTATTGCCATCATTTTCTTAGCCAAAATCAGCAGTTTTTGTCTCTTTTTCAGTCCTTGGAACATGTATCAGTAGTCCGTTTTTATTTGTAGATCATTGTTAAAGAAGACGTACTTGTTGGGTGTGAGACAATTTAGTCTTCAGAAGTTTTTGCCATTAAATTCCATGGATAAATAGTATTCTGTTTGTAGTCTATTGGCGATAGTAGAACTGACAACTTACCGTATTTCAGTTACATTTAGCATTGCAGTAACTGAATGGGCTAGTATAAAAGATACTAACCGATTCAATTGTAATAAAATATAGAACGCAAGAGTAGTCGACTCGAGTACTACTTTTTAAGCGAGTACAATAAGGTTACAGTAAAAGAACGGTCCTGACTTAAGCTTATGAAGCGTATGCTCGGCGTAGAATAAATCGACATCCTTATAACAGCACCCTTTTCCACCCATATGCGATTCACGTCGTCAGACCAATTTCGGGTTTATTAAATCTACGATATTTTCATAAACCACCCGCATGTTATAAACATGAGGGAACATAAAGCTCCCTGAACTTCCACGTTCATTTTTTGCTGAAAATTGAGCGAGTAATACGCAATACTCCACTCTACTTTCTTCTGAATAGAGGTCAGTTTAATTTGTTTAATTCTCAAGGTTCAGACTTGACCTTTGTATAGAACTTTTCCACTTTTCCATCTCTAGTCTATCTCGTTTCTCTAAAAGGCCAGTCGACTAATTGTCGGGGAGCCAATTCGCTCTAAAGTTTTTATATTAAACTTTAGGTTCGTGAAATCTCCTCCAAATGAACGCTGACAATGTTTTGTGTATTACTTTAATCCAGGATTTTAATAGTTTGGCATTAATAGCAGTCGATTATGCTACAATACGAGATGGATTCTTATTTTGCAGCAACATTACAATCCCTTCATGTTTTTATTTACAAAAGGTTAACATCAGAACTTTATGTTTTCGTCATGATTTTTCGCGATAGTTAATATTTTTGTAAAATATTAAAACAAAATATTTAACTTCCCTGAAAACTTGATCCTAAGTAATTAACAACGCTAGTCATCGTAGTCAGACTTAACTATTTACTTCTCGGGAAGTTCAAATGCTCTTTGAAATCTGGCACGGGTTCTGTGTGGATTATTTTCTTGCGAATGTTTATATGTTACAGAGTTTTAATTACGGTATCATGGTTACCCTTTGTTTTATTTCCTATTCGATAGATTAGTGACACACGAATTATATATACTAGGTATTTATTATCATCATTAATCCTTTACTGCGTCCCACTGCTGGGCATGAACCACCTGTTAAAATACGATGGAATTAGACCGTACTCCACCACGGTGGGCAATTTCGGCTTGGTCCACTGGGATATAGTCTAGGGTAGGGTTTATGGCAGTTTGAGAGTACACGAGAATGTATCTTTCCTTTAGCCTAAAAACATGTGCTAATCAATTTCTAAATATCGATTTGCAAATCATTTTCAATTATTCGGGGTATTACTTAATTTGACAATGATTGTCTTCTGAATTTCTTTACAGCGTAACGTGCTTGTATACTTCACTACAAATCCTACTGAAATGTTATTTAAGGTCAAACAGGATTTCTAGGTAAGTAAATTAATATAGAAATCTAGTTCTAAATTCAAATAATTTAATGCTACCTTCTAATTACTAATTTAATGAAATAACTAAGACTAAATATATGAAAGTATTAATTAGAATACTTAATTTAACGGTTTCATTCGATTTGTACTCAATTGAATATAAATTAATTTATTCCGATTTCACGGTTTTATGAAAGGAATATTTTAGGGCAGAGTGTCTTCAATAAGTGCTTTGAATATAGAGAGGTCGTCAGATAACTCGATTTATTTCATTTTGACGGATGTAATACCTGTGAAATCTATTATGTCTGTTCTCGTCCTTACAATAATGAAAGGTGTATTCATGGAACTCACCAATTCAATGTTCTCGTAATTACATCTAATAGCTAAAAGTGGTAAAAGCTAGTAATAACTTAAAGGTGGCAGAACCCTTTGTGGTTCGACTCCGGCGACACCAGCGCCTAATAACAGCAGTGTTAAGCGTTGCTGTCTTCTAATTTGAAGGGCGTGGTAAGGGAGACTGACTTATCCGAGGCATTCCAACTTAGTCCTCAGGAGTAGAAACGCATCTGTGGTCGACCTCAGTTAGGATTCTAGCCTTACCTGAGGTGGAGTACAGATGTCCATGAGCGGCAGTTTCGACTTATCATCAGGTGAAATGAAAAAAAGTATAAATTTAATTTGTGTACGCTTGTGGAGCGAAAATTATAGAAAAGAAACTTCGACAACGTACGCTGCGTTACCTGAAGTTAACCAATTATTACTAGCTTTGACGGTCAAATATCTAATCTTATTATTTATTTGTATATTAGAGCTATATGCCTTGCAAGTCACTTAACATTTGTACTATAACAGCCAGACTCAATACAACCTGAAATTGTTACAAGTACCAGAGCACCCGTAATAATGGGAATATGGAAAAAGGTAACGGGTGTTTCACAAATGAAGATTTACGAGAAGTGCAATGCGGTTCATTTTACGCATAGCTTGTAGAATGGCACTCGATTATGCCCACGCTTTTATCCTAATGGTAAATAATAACCCCGGCAATAAGTCAGGCTTAGCTAAATTATGCTGACCCTGACATACAAAATGGCGGATGTTGGAAGTCACCGGCCTCGGAGTTTGCCTTTCTCGTATTCGAGGATTAAATTTCCTTAGATATGATTTACTGGGTTTATGGAAGTTGATGGAAAATACTAACTGACCATTCTATTGAATCTTTTAAAATAAAAGCTTAGTGTACTTTGTTAAAAGCGCTTGTCACCTGGTTATCATTCAAGCACAAGAGCGTATTTCGTTTTATATGTAGGTATGAATACATAATACCATAATAGTTTCATTTACGATAAAAATATTTTACATTAAAACTATTAAAAGCATTTCAACTGGTATTACTTAACTGTGTTTAGAACTATAAACAATAATGCGTTGATGTTCAATATTATTGTATTATTTGTGTTTTTTGCAACACATACGTGGGCATCATCATTTACAATTATTATTTAAAATTAATATTTCATGAAGACGTGCAAACTGAGCAGTAGAAAATTAAGGGATGGAATGTAAACATTATAGGCAACTATAGGAGAATGTATGTTTATTCATTAGATTTTTCTTATTCGTAAATTATTGATATGTAAGTTTCAGATAGATTTCTTCAGCTTACGAGAGAAATATTTATTATTGGCTTAAAATAAATATAATTTGTTAGCAAAACCCTTAGACCACTTTCTTTTGTACAGCATCTAGTCTCTATTCAAATACCCAAATTAACCTTAACTTCAAGTATTCACTTGTAGCCTTTCAGAAAATATTACGCAAAACTTAGTACTTGACGCAGGCTGGATATTGACAGAAGCAAATTACTCAACTTTGAAGTACCCTTCGTTACGTGAAATTTTAATCAGCGTTGAGAAAAGGACATTATTAATATCGCACCAATGGGTTGTGCTTAAACTTCGTTTAGGTAAACAAGATTTACCGGATGATTAATTAATCCTAATGGAGTTTCGGGTGAAGTGTGATCCCAAATTCACATGAATAAGCCCATAAGCCTACTATCTTCTTGCGAGTTTGTAACTCTCGGTAACCGTTTCGGGGCTAACATTCAATCAGCACCCGTGATATCGCACTAATTTATCTGCTACCAACTGGAATTAATTCTTCGGTACTTCGTTATCTGTTTTCGGTCTTGACATCAAGATCGGTAGGATTGCTTATGTGATTATTGTTTCTTTGCAATAATTGATCAATAGGGGCTTAAGCGGAATGTATTACGCACAAGTTGAGTCTGCAGTTCATTTACATTTAAAAAATGTATAATAATATGACATAAATGTAACCGAAATTTTATGCTTTAAACATTTTTAATAAAACAAAGTAAAAACTTGCATATATTTCTCCTTATAAAATCAGGTATTCGTCAGTGAAAGTCTACTGAAAATCCGTATAGCCGTTTCGAAAATTCTCCAAAACAACCAAAGAGACAGAAACAACCAAAACAATTCGTTTATTTTTGTTGTAGGTACTGTAAATATTTTCATTGTTATTTTATTATTTCGTTGATATTGAATAAAACCCGTTATTTTGATATTACAATTAGATATTTCCATTTTATGTTTTACTATATTAAGTATGTTGTAAATATATTTGGTTATAAAACCTCGTGTACGTCGAATAACGCGGCCTATCATATCCCATATTATGAATTCGGCTTCATTAATTTGATATTATTTGTGTTTTCGCCATGTCGTCTGATATTGTAATATTACTGTTATTTTATATATTGTTGTTATTTTGGCCTTCAGAATTACTTTGTTTACTGCTGAAGTTAATATTCTTTATTATTTGTGTAATGTTCCACCAATTGGTCCCTTTTTTATTTTCATAATGTACATATAGGTATACAAAAATGAATAACAAAAATATGAAATCAGAAAAGGTTCCTTAAATATTATAACCTTTGCGTTATCCTAATTAGAAAAACTGATGGGTATCAATGGGCTGCAACGACAATTTTGTTGGGGGTCCACTTAGTGTTTAGTCTATTTGCTATTTATATATAATAAAAAACATTATATTATAACTCTAGTTCTAAATTACATCTGGTGAAACGTACTAGAACTAATACTGTTGTTCGAAGGGAGAAGTACCACTGCCACACCTATTTGTATTGTGAAGCAGTTGTTACGTTCTGATGGAAGGTTCCATGTATGCTGTGTGTTGGAAGGTGGGTGCTCCTGAGATATGAGGAGACCATATTGATTTTCAAAAGTGGAAACGTATCTATCATCAAATTCAACTTGGTCTCTGTTCTTTGTGGAGTTAGTTACCCGGGTGACCTTAGAGAGTCGTGACCAAAGTCAAGTGAACTACATGCAAACGAACATGTATTTCGCTATATGCATACAAACATATATATGTATGTATATATATGTGTGTGTATGTGTATGCTCGAGGCGTCTTCAAATATAGGGAAGTCCTTTGATCAGGTGTTCGTTCCAAGAGGGATATAACCAATCATATCAATGTCATCAATTTATTATAATTACTTTATCTTCGTTTCTTACAAATGATGAAATGAAAAGCCAAATGAAAAGTTACATAAGTTTGAGAATTTCTAATTTCATTTCCATTAAATGATCTTATTTCTAAATGGGGAAGATATCAAAGCGACGTCGTCTTTGGTATAATTTATAGCGGTATTCAATATGATAATATCTGGTCACTTATAAGAATTAGGGGAGAGATGCCAAGATTTCAGGATATCTTGCTTAGCTATCTGTGCTTCAGGAATTTATATTTACAAATGCAATCCATTTCCGTACTTTGGTAGTACCAACCTTGCGTTAATGAGTCAATCTTAATTTATTAAACAACATAAATTATGGAACTTTGTTAATTAAACTATATAGTACGTTACAATATGAGTATTTTCTCACACGTTGGTAGTACTTAGGTAACAAAATTTCCTCGGTGACTTCGATATCGATATTAAACGCAGAGATAGCCTAGTTGTTAAATCACAGTCTCATAATCGGGGAGTCCGAGGTTCAAATACCAGGCTTTGATTTTTCGACGTTATATGCGTATTAGAAATTAATTATTACTTGCTATAACGGCGAAAGAAAACGGGGCCAGGAGGAAAAGGACCCACTTGAAAGTCATTTAACTAAATTCAAATCAAAGTTGTGTGAATTCTATCAACTCGTACATGGCCAGGGCGATGGACTATGTCCTAATCCCTCTCACTCTGCCAGGAGACCCGTGCCCAGTAGTGAGATAACAATACGTTGACCACGGAAGTACGAAGTTTTGAGACTTCTCGCGGCGAAGTGATCACCATAGTGGGCTGCCATGCGAAGGCTTCCGCATTCTAACCTGGTTTTAGAGTAGAAACATCAAAATAAACCGTAGAGATACTTTTTCTGAGTCTGGGTGGTGATTATAGAATGGTTTAGTATTTTTTTTGTTTTCTACGTATGTCTTATTTATCGTTTCGTATCTTATCTTTAGGCAATGTCGTAGGCACAAGTGAGCTACGAACTGCTTACACTGGCTACAGGGACGTAAATCTGAATGGTCGGGACTTTCCGGGAGCTAATTAATCGGAAACGGTGCCATTTGGCTTGGAATCGATCCAATACATTCTCGGAGGATTCGAGAGCAACCCCGCTGATTGGTTTATAGCCTACGTGTAGCCACAATAACGTCATTATTGTACTTGTAATTAGTTACAGAAGACTTAATTGTTATTTTTTAGATTGGGTTTAAAGGTGGTAGAACCTATTGGGGTTGGCTACAAAGGCACCACTGCTACGCCTATTCTTATCTAAGTGCTGCAATTTTGTGGTTTGAAGGGCATTGTAAGGGGAACATGTTTATCAAAAGCGTTCCAACTTAGTTCTCAGTAATAGCAACACGTCAGTGACGGACTTCAGGTAGGATTCTAATCTTGTATGGGGTAAATTTCAGAATTTCAAGAGTGGCAGTTGCCACTTACTCTTACTTAACTCGTTAACAGAGTGAGCATAAAGGAATATTAAAGATAATAATTATAAACCGTATCATATATATACATATAATTATATAACATATGTTATCAATTCATTAAATTTTATATTTTCGCTTGTATAAAAACTTGTCTGGAAATATTATGTGTATCTCTGTATTGTCTTTTTGCGTATATGTTTGCACTTACACCTTAATACCGATTAAATTTCAAATCCAATCACACTTATCCTATGAGAATTCGCATCCACTGATTGGTCTACACCACATGTAATGTGATTGGGAATCATTAGCTAGAATTAGCACTCGGTCAAGATGCATTAGTTTCACTAATGATAATGATCTATACTGAACTGCAGTCAATATGTTATTGTCATCATCAAATCGTTACTGTCCACTGCTGGACACGAATATCCTCCCAAAGTGAGAAAGATCTCGGTCATACTGTAATACGCTGGCCAAGCGTGTATAGGTAGTCTTCATATTTGACACTTTTTTCAGATTTCTCAGGCTTGTATTAATATGTATTTTATCATTCGATTTTTTAAAACGTCAAAGCAAGTTTTTAGAGGTTGTAGTTGTATGGTTTGATTATGGAATCATAATCATGATATCATCGCCACACCTCGTTCTGGCGTGAAGCAGTTTTGCGTTTCAGTAAAATGTATGGATGCTGATTTACGTATAAGGCGATCATATTAGTCCTATGCACCTATGATAGGCTTTAAGTTGAAGCTATTCTATATAGAGTTGTTATATATTTTGCTTCCCCAATTTTATAAAAAAATACAGTTATTTTCTAATACACTAATCTCTTTAAATCTGTCGTGAGACGCCGAATTTCAAACTACTATGCTATAGCTACTTCTATTTCAAATGTTCAAACTCTTTCCTTCTTCTCAAATTCGTTCTTGGCGTACAGTTAAACATAGAAATCGTGAGTTCTTATAAAGGTTTCATTGTAAATACTTCCAAATGAGCGATATTAGAGGCCTTCGAGGCTTTATAAATTTGGTTACAAATTCCGGCGTATTACAATTGCGCAGCACTTTGATAGTTGATAGCTGCAATTACCTATGTAAGGCAACTATGCGTTAATCTATTGAAGTGTAGAACTAATCAAAGCGTACATCAAATATAACTACAAAATATTTCAGTTGCCAGTGTTTCGTTTCAAACAGATATATTGAATTGCAATAGAAGCGCAAGTAGCATTGAAAGCGTTATGATAGAGCGCCATTTTAGTGTCTGGACAAGCATGAATCATTTATGACCGAGCTAACTGGGATGTCGATAAATCATCTGGAAACATTTTTCTTCGAGACTGGAGACATTGTGCAATTGCAATTATTTTTCCGGTAGGTTTTTTGCGTAATCATTTGAACTGTTACTTTTGACTGCGACGCTGTTCATTGCCTTTTCTGGAATTATTATTTTTTTTTAAGTTTTCTGTACTAATTATTCTAATACTTATTCAACATAACTTTTTCCCCGTTATTAATAGTCAGTCTATCAAATATTTCGGTCACCAGAGATAGACATGTGGCAATTACTGCTTACTAGAATATGATAATTTCTGGAATTCGATAGTTGGTAGAAGTTCTAGAATTTGACAATTTCTAGTAGGCAGTAAAAGCCAAACGTTACTTTTGGTAGCCAAAACATTTGATAGATTGATTTGATTTGTAGTCAAAAATAAAATATATCGATTTATCCAATCATTGTTATATACTTTTCTTGCTTTTGTCTAATTTTCTGTAATAATTGAGTTATGTTTTTAACTACTTTTGTATTTTTATATTAATTTGCTTTATAGCCTAAGTTTATGTAGATTGCTCATCTTATTTTGTTAATATAACATTTAGATATAAAAAGTAATATGTTCTAAAATATGAAAGTAGACCACAAATATTTTATTTTATCACTATTCACATTGATCGTTTTTATTGCGGGCTCAAGCCAAATGGCTGATACATTAATAGTTTAAGTTTAATAGCTTCAGTTTCTAGGATTAGATTTTCGCCGCCTGATTCCAAGTTTTATTAGCTTTTCTACTACAGTCATTTATTACTTATTTTGTTTTTATTTACGACTCGGAGGTATTCGTTTGGGATTTGTGTACTTATGTTATAGGTAATTAAATACATGAGCGTGTCAATCCGCAATCTTGTAAACAGATATCTAACGGTTAATAAACGAATCTGTCTGGGTTCGGGTGTTTGTGAACCTTTTTGTGGTAATAAACCTATAGCTTTTGTGTTACTTTTTATGTTAATAATAATAATTACAATGTTTTGTGCTAATGACGATATATGCAGTAAATGGTTTTGAAATGCCGAAAAACGAGCATAATTTCCAGATATGCTTCAAACTTATCGGCCCATAGCTCTCATACACCTCAAAATCATTGACCCGCACTCTACCAAAATTAACCTCTTCGAATTTGCCCCACTTTTACCTTACCTAGCCTCACAAATTGCCTCAATATACAGCAAGCACTGCATTTTAATGAGACTGCATGAAACCATCATTTCAAATATTCATTTCATATGTAGGTAATGTTAATAACACTTGTGGAAACTCAAGCCACTTTTGTAGGCTTTGATGGAAAATAGTGATCTTGGTATGAAAAAAGCTTTTGAAAACGAGTGCAACACTTGTATGCCCATTTAGTATGTGAGATGAAACACAAACTTTAGATAAAAAATATATTAAGAAAGGCAGTTTTCTGTCATAGTCTAATGGTATGAAATTGTGGCTTCTCACGGGAGGTCCGGGGTTCAAATCCCAGGAATGTAGGCACTTCTGGTAATAAATGAATTATCACACGGTTTAAAGGTTTAATTTGAACTGTAATGGACTTATAAGGATAAAGATCAAACGTATTTCCCTTGTAATTTCCCGTGAAAGTGCCATTAAACTCGTGTCAGACTCTTAATCAACTAAACCGTACAAATTACGAAAATTTTATGTTTTACATGTTTTTTTTTATTTGTTAGAGGTGGCCAACGAGCATCCAGTCCACCTTTTTTTTTTTGGTTTTCGAGAGGGAAACCTTCAGAAGGTACCCGGAGCCGTGGAAGCGACACAGGGTTATGTGGGATTTTTACCCACTAAAACCCCCCCGGTGGCCGTCCTCAGCGCTACGTAGAGAACTCCGGGATCTCCGTGGGAACGCAACCGGAGTCCTCTTAGCGCATTGCCCCATCGGACTCGGCTCAGTTGACGTGTACAACAAACCCTCACTACACCTTTCCTGATGTTAACGACGGTATGAGACCACACATACCGTCGTCCTTCTCAGAGTCGCTGGCTGGGCGGTTT
>DWRA01000604.1:0-22958 GCA_018250295.1 Spathilepia clonius | reverse complement strand
CGACTTCAGTTGGGATTCTAGTCTTATCTGGGGTGGATCATAAATGTCCATGGGCGCAGTTGCCACTTACTATCAGGTGGACTGTATGCTCGTTTGCTACTCCATTATATAAAAAAATACAAGACTCAGGTAGCAAACTTAGCTTTCAAATTCGCAATCAATTCAAAACGTTTAGGAAGTTTACAGTTAGTATATTTTGATTAGAGTAATTATGATTTAAAGAAGAAAAAATACATCTATTAGCACTGTGTGCTTTGGTAATTCGATTGCTTGTTTTTTCTCGACTGGAATTCGATTACGTATACTTCTCGCCACTCAAAGCGAAACGGCAAACAAATCGAAAATTAACTTGGCTTCCGGACCGTCCTAACTGAATTACTGCTGACCTCGCTACTGACACTTGTTTATCACACTGTATTTTTATTTCCTTTGCAGAAGATCATTCGATTTATTTATTTATTGTACATGAAGCAAAGAACTGGTTGTAATGAACTGTCGGTAATAATGTTACCGAGTCATTGTAGAGCCTCCTAATCTAAAGGAATTATTTAGATGATAGAGCTACATGGCATCGTGAGTTTGTATTAGTAATATTTGAACTTATTTCTGATACTTCTTACGATTTTACTAACCAATTTATTAAGTTGATTTCTATTCAACTATTTTGTTGATGTTGTAATTGCCATGTGTATGGATGACTGCAAATATTACGTGTTTAACTAGTTTATTCAGAATACACACGATTGTTATGATGCTTAAATTTAATTAAAGTTGTAAAGCAAAATTACACCAGAAGTTCGCAAGATCTCGGTGGTTATTCGTCACTCAGTTAATTTAACAACTTTGTGAATGTCAACTTGTAGGAGACAAGTTCTCCGCCGAGTGTGAGATTAAATGTTCGGATTACTTTATATGTATATATACCTGTATAGGTAGGAATATTAACATATTTTGTACACATGTTGCTTAGAAGATTAAGTTAGCAAACAGAATATTTATTTTATTTTATGAAAGTAGGTAACGAGCATGCAGTCTACCTGTGCTGTGATCATTCCAGCGACGTAAGGAGCAGTAATTTCATTTCATCAGTTACTAGAATTCTATTCTATTGTTGACCTCCAAGCGACAATCGACAGGCAGACCGCTCCGTTTACCGGAAAATTATTTACACATTTACCACACGTTCATTTCTCATCGACGGAAAAATCATCTTCGCTTTCGTTACCTTCGCAGTAATCCGTTATAAATGGCTCCATCATTATCTACTTTTAATAAACGCCAGCAAAAAAGTGCTTCGGACAGCGACTTGTCATTTTAGTTACTTAGGGTCAAAACGTAATATTTGGGTAATGGGAGTCTAATAAGTGTAACCTCCCAGTGCAGGACTGTCGTTTAATTAGGACAGTTACATTCAGGTTGTTGATGGTAATCACTGTCATTTCGCGCACGGGGTTACAGTATGGATGTAAGAACCAATTCGGTTATTGCATGTGACAGCCATTCAATCAAACAGGTGAGAGTAACGCCTCGATGTGATGCGAGCTTTTTTTATATCGACGTTTTTTGAGAATCTCATAAACTTGTAAAGAAACCTTCATATCGCATGGACTGCAGTTTATTAGAAGGATCTTTACGTATACAATATTGATATGATGTAAACCCATGCTATTATATTGTAAACCCTATATTTTATACAATAATAAATTAATACTATTGTTTTAGAATTGCAGCAGGTAATCCCTTTGACTTGAAAATAAATCATATCTGTTTGCGTCGTTACAAACCCTGTTGTCTTTGTTTTATTTAGGCACTAACATTAATTGGAATAATCGCAATAAGAGAGCTTGTCTCTGAACAAATTGAGCATTTAGTTCACACATAACTAGTTATCGTCCACATTGTGGGTTGATGCGGTGCGGGGTGGTGAGGGAGGGGGTGACCAGGTGCACAGTGGGCTCGTAACAGGTAATGTGGGCCATAAGCGGGTACATTATTTTAATAATAATTAGTATCTGTGCAATGTAACAGATAGAATGACTTTATTTTGTTAGCCGATTTACTAATGAGTGGTTTCCTATTATCTATATATATTTTATATGCCATTACATTATTTTTTCATATACATAATGATGTCCACCAATTTCTGTGCGATGTCTCGATCGATTGATAGTATTTAAATGGTATAATTATATATATATACCCATAAGAAGATGGACAAATTTTATGAAATTTTATAATGCATGTAAAATGTTTCAAAATGTCTAATAGAAATTTATCATGATACTCAAAGGATAAAGTAACTATCATTTGGAGATAGGTTTATTTACTCTCTGATCTATTTAAGTAACTTTTTCATAAGTTTCAGTCGTCCGCGGCGAGATTACTACAATAAGTGTATGTAACATACAGACTGAACTTTACTATACGTACAATTACAATAGAACAGAGGTAAAATTATAAGAAATAAAAAAGAAATACTTTAAATTATGTTTCCAAAAATAGTAAATCCGTTGAAATGTATAATTTAATTTATTACATTTATACAATCCGACCAATGAAAATTCGTTATTTTCGAGACGCGCGAAAACGGCCCGTTTAGGCCATTAAAGTTTAAAATGGTAGAATGAATGAAAAGTGCGAGCGAGCAGTTCTATAATTTTCCACTTGGACGCTTGCTTTCTCTCCGATTTAGTAGTTTGATGAAGTGGAAGAGTCGCGATTGATGACCGGGGGTGAGGCGCGGGGCGCGCGGCGGCAGGGAGGGGAGGCGGGTCGCGGACGTCCGCCCGGCTGTGTTACAACGGTTAGATTAGAGGTTTATTTGCCTTGCAACTGTCTTGTCCCTGGAGGATGCTTAGAAAGCTTGATTATCTTCAGTAGGTATCTTGGTTTTTTAGACGTGACAACTGAACGTGCAATACACATGGATTTATATGACTATATTATAGAATTTATATTAAAAGACTTGCCTTTAAAAATTCGATTCTAATGTGAGAGGAGTGGACGTGGTTATGATCATTCAGACTTATTAGACGTTCTTTGTCCTGTAACCATCACCGTATGTTGACGTTGTGACATGCCAAAAAATTTTATCAAATAGACAATAGTATCTATTTAGATTTATATACTAAGTATATATATTTATACTAAGTAAGGTAATCGTGAACATTATTTTTTGTATGCTCTTAATAGCAACGACCGGGGAACCTTATTAGAGGATATTAGTATAGAAAGCGTAGCGTGAAGTGTGAACGCTCGCTTTAGGTCCACGAGCCGGTCACGATGTGATACGACTGTGTGTGCGAGGTCGGCAGCTCGCACGCGTCTGCCTTGTTTGCGGAGCGGACGGCGACGTGGCAACAATGTGCAAGTTTATTTGCTCAATTAGTTCCTTGTCAGTTGCTGTAAGCATCGCTCCCTGTCTGCGCCGTACTCGGCGTCGGCGGTATTTGCTCAATACACGAACGTAAGTGGTGTACAATATGCTATATCTATATTCAACTTGAATGCAAGTATTATTTGATTTAAGTAGCTTTAAAATTGTGGAATTTGTTTTTCCAAAGAGCATTTCCATGAACTCTTCCACTATAAAACAAACAAATGATGTCAATTATCACTGAACACCAATACCATGAAACTACTATAAACCAGCATAGTTTTTTTAATTAGTTACTTTGTGGACATAATTAAAACACCCATAAAAAATATTTATTCATACAAATAAGACAAAACACTACGTCTCTTAAAATATTTTTTATTTAAGTTAGATAATTATAAATAACAAATAAATTATAAGAAATTTGGAGCGATTAATCGGAAAAAATTAAAATATGTGTTATATCTTTAACTGTACAGGTTGCTTTTAACTTATAAGCACAAATTAAACTCCTAAACAAGTTAACATGGATCCATTCGCTGTTTAGATATAAAAAACGTGGTTGAAAATAATAAAAACACCGCTATTGAAGTTTGTCCTTTACCTTTTTATATTATAAATACTAAGTTTTGCTAGTGATTTTGTTTACCGCAATAGTACTGCGACCACATAGCCTGTAATCTATGATAATATACAGCGTACAAATTCTTTCTCTTGTAGTTATAATACTGTATAAATGTGTGTAAAAGGGTTATCTCGTGAGTATATTTTCCGGTCGTCTGGTAAAGATCCCAGTCAATATGAATCCCATAATAATAGGACTGTTCCGTACTACGGGTTAAGTTCTGTAGTAAAAATGTAGTTTTATTGGTATATCCTTCTTCTCTTATCCTAGTCAGACAAAATTTGTATCAGTTATCAAGTATAATTATACATTTTAAGTATAATAGTTTCATTAAAACCAGTCTACGAGAATGATACGAAGGACAAAAAAACAGATATACAACAAAACGACAGACAGCTTTATTAACATTGCTCGTAATATTTTAGAGATAAAAATAAAAGTAGATTAATAGATGTAAAAACTTCATAACACTTTAATATCCTATATTTTATTCACACCTGTGTACACTCAGAATTCGCACACATTTCAAAAAGATTAAACGGCTAAATGTTCCATTTGCTATTTCTATAGCAGTAACGAAAAAGGTTTTAAGCGGCATTAGGCGGCTCAATATTAAAATCACCCAACGATTTTCAATAGAAAATTTACCTCTTTTTTACTTTTATGCATAAGTGTCTATTGGGTTTGCATAAACATGTTATTGCCGTAATATTTTGGGTTTATTTATCCAACGCTCAAGTAAATATCATGTCAGGGAAAGTAACCATTGAAACATATCATACATAGTTAATTGATTGTAGCTGGCTTGCACATTGCTTTCTAAGATAGGGCTACTTGGGATTAAATGAGGTAGGATTACCCGATTACCAATATATATTCGTAATTTTGTAGCATTGCCAATGTAGCTTCGTAGCAGCGTAGTAACGTAACTCCGTCGCGTAAAAGTCGTTGTCGGAGTCATAAAGAATTAAGATTTTAATAAAGAAACTTTTTTACATACGGATGTCTATGAAACTGAGTATATACTTCATAAATAGTTACTAAATATGTGAGGATTTCTTTTTTAAAAGTTATTTGCTTGCAAATTATCCGTCTTATATTTGTATTTTTCAAGATATTAAATATCCCCTTACCTTTGGTAGATCAGTGAATTAGTAAATGAGTTACATAACAACCGAGTATTTTAATATAATGGTTTTAATCACGAACGGCAGTGTTTAGTGTAATCGCGGTGTAATGGCGCGAATGCGTCGCTCGCGTGCTACACGCTGCGTGTTCATTACACACCTATTTTCTCGTCCGATCCGTTGCGAATAATTACTCTTTCCAACTTAACTTAATAGTTGCATTTGCTCACAAACTGCTTTAAATGTATTAAAGTTATGTAATGCCAAGCTTCAAACTATGACAGCCTATAGATTCGAAAAGCTTGTTTAGGATCGAGTTAGAAGTCCAAACTCGTTATTGACCATTTATTTTTTGATGTTTGTTCCAAAAATTTTGTATCACATATCATAATGGAGGAGCAAAATTACAGAGAAAACTTATATACCTAAGAGTTCCATAAAAAATGTTTGAAAAGGTATGTCTCCCAATCCACACCTGGTGGATTCTACATTTGTTCCCAATAGTGGGATAGAAAAGGCTTGAAGATGAATCCTGAAACTTATATTGCACATAAAACGCAAATTTACAGTCTGGGATCAAAATTTGTACATTGTTTATAAAGTTATAATCTCGATGTTGAGTAAATTCTGTGCTATAAAGTTCAAGCACAACACACCATGCTGCCCCACTGCGGGCTTCTAAATGTGACATAAACAAATTACTGTTAGAAAGCACAGAAAAGTTAGTTCGCTGGAGGATAAACTCACAGGAATTGTTGATGTGAGGAACGACGCGAAACTGACTCCATAGTTATACTGATTTATTACCTTATGGAATACGAAGATATATTTGAATTTTACAGTTGAATAGGATGATGTACGACTAGGCGAGTACGTCTCAAGCGGCGTATGAATATGTAATCCAGTAGTTGAGGTAAACCAGTACGTAATTATACTAATTATATTATTTAGGAAAGAGTAATTAAGAAATATACGGATATTTATATTGACAAGTGAAATCAAGCTGTACTTTACTTTACTATCGCTGGTTAAAATTTAGGTTAATAAGTGGTTCCCTACGGTGGTACCATTGCCATACTATTTTAACCTTACAACGGGCTGTCGTGTTCTGGTTTGAAGGGTGTAATATGGCACAGATCTTGATATGCGGCGTCCTAACTTACTGGGAGTTAATTACTAATGTCTATTGGCGTCAGAGACCACTTAACGTCAGGACACAAAAGGACCACTACACTCGTGTGCTTATTTTCTGATATAAAAATATTCTCGTTTCACCCGCGTTTACAAAAATGTAACACGACGTACCTACATATAACCAAAATTTATACCTTCAATAGTTGAATTAACAAAACAAATGCGCGGTAGTTTTCATGAGGGTTCATTTATTACGCGGAAACTAAAAACATTTTCTAAAAAGGATAAACCTAAGCCCAAGTTACTCATTGCAACATCACAAATCAAACAGACAGACGGATACACAGATGTTTCATTATTTTTTTGTTAGAAATATCGTGATTTTATGTGCATTTAGTACAAAGCAGTTATTTTTATATTACAAACGCTCTCTTCTATTTTAATTTATTTGTATAGGTTGTCCTTTGTCAGCGCGCAATCAATCCGACGAGCGTGTTGAATATTAATCAAACGTTCATTGCTGCCTAAATTTTGAAGTGTCCGGCCGGTCTATCAATTTAGCCCGAAATTGTGTAGTTAAAGCGTCGGAGCGGGGGGCCAGTGGTAACGTGCCATAGTTTAATAACCACCCGTCTGGCAAGTTATTGTAATGAAAACAGTTGTTTTAAACGCGTTAGAATCTGTTGTGCACTTTAATGCGGAAGGACTGTTGCCTGTTTTCAAGTAAATGTTGTATTTATGTCTGAAGTCTGTCTAGTCTACTTACTTTAGTTATTTAGAGTAATAGTCACATGATTGTTATTAGGTTCTAGTATGGTTCCTAATTTAGGTAATCTAGTATAGTTATGTAGTAACTCGTAGGAAGGAAATGTTTTAGCGATGTCGTAGTTGAAGCACAGAGATTTCTGACGCCATTTATATGTGGCTCTGATTTATCATGCGTCACATTATAATTTACCTTTAACGTTTGGTTTCTTATAAGTAATTTTATAGCACAATACCCGCGACAGTCATTAACGGGAGTTAATTGGCCATTGACATCATTGGCCTCCGATAATTAACAAGTCTGGTAATCACGATGGGAGCTCATTAATGTTAAACGACTTATTTAAGTGACATTTTTATACAGCGACCTTCGATGATTTTTGATCCAGTAAATACTACTATAATATTAAACTCAGATTACGATATGCACTATCGATTTACGTAATACGTATACCTTTATAAATGACAAGGGCATCAGGAACTTTGTCTAAGGTCTTTGCATAGTTTTGCATAGCGATAAAGGAGATTAATTTTAGACCTGACCTACTGTGATCCTCGCTTCTATCAATATACAATATATTTGCTTATTTTATTTCTAACTCACAGTGAATAGCGTAAGCAATATTATATTATTTTGCATTCACAGCTCACATTCACAGGACAAAGGATTTTTAATATTATTCCTTTTCATGTCGGTACCCGATTAATTTCGTTCTCACCTAGGGCATATAGTGTACTCCGCGCTCCTTCAAAGACGGCATTGTAAACTTGAACGAGGTTTCGCTTAAGGGCGCGCGCTGAAAGACGCAGCGTAGCCTTACGTAAGCAGGCGCGGCTTTTCAAGTTCGCCATAACGGTGAATGATTTTGAAAGAGCTCACCCAGCCTTCTGAAAAAAATTGTCAAAATTATATTTTTTGTTAGGTTGATAGTGCCTACTCACCGAAATTTAAAGATCGCATCTATACTCGTCCAAATAGTAATTTGTAATTAAAAAATTAAACAATTAAGGTACTCGTTGAGGTGTATCTTGATTTCTGGATATGCACAAGGCCTTTAGAAAATTTTGTGGTATTAGTTCTAAATATAGTACAGTGTAGTCGTTAATTTTTCTAGACATGCCAGTAATCAGAATTGAATATAAACCAAGGAGTAGTTTACACAATTTGAGATATATGTATTATTCATGTTGCAAGCGACGCTTACTGCGCGATCATAAGTGGTATTGTGTAATATAAACTTAAACTAAGTTTGGTTCAGGGGGTACTACGATGGGTGGCGCCCTTTCATAACCTAGGTAGCTAAAATAGGTAACAAAATATGATACCGATAAAAACCAATTAACGAAAACACCAAATTAAATACTAAATCCTATGTACAATCTGTTAAATTCTATACAAACAATTAAAATTTAAGTGTCTGTTTGCATTATCAAAATAATTTCGTTTTACTTAATGCTCATGAAAGTATTTTATAAAAGAAAAACCGGCTCAGGTAGTTGACAATATAAATCGATACGAATGTTTTTTCAAGTAACAACAGTGTTCTAACAGCTAATTTTGTGGTTGTTTATCATAAAATCCAATCAATCTTTGAATAGGTCTTCAGTGGAAATTACGCCTGACGGCTCTCTATTTACATTCAAATTGGGGATCAAATAAAAATTGTATCGCACCGAGGGCACGGAGCGAGAATTATTAGGTCACATCCCCGGCGGCAAGGGCAATTTATCGTATCGCGCTTTCAACGGCCGCGGGACCTCGGTACAGATTACAGCAGCTGCCTTGTCTTTATTATCGTCAAGTTATTAATGACCCACTGCTGGGCACGTCAGAGGGATTAGGTCATAGTCCACCGAGCTAGCCAAGTGCGAATTTGTAGACCTCACAAAAGTTTTAAAACCATATATTTTAGAGAACTATCTGGTGTATAGTTTTCTACACGATGTTTTTCTTTGCCGTTAAAGCAGATGATGATTAATTCATAATGCGTATATGACTTTCAACTATCAGAGGTTCCTGCGTGCCTGGGAATCAAACCTCGAACCCCCGATCGCGAGGCCAAGTTTCAACCACTAACTTACCAGTGATTATATTTAATTGTCATGCTTCAACTAACT
The DNA here is from genome assembly GCA_018250295.1 of Spathilepia clonius. Taxonomy (NCBI): domain Eukaryota; kingdom Metazoa; phylum Arthropoda; class Insecta; order Lepidoptera; family Hesperiidae; genus Spathilepia; species Spathilepia clonius. The sequence goes on along the minus strand of DWRA01000604.1, from coordinate 13,813 downwards.
GTAAATTACTTATACACATGGAGATATTTTTCTACGAATTACACTTACGAATATGTATTTTGTTTTGTGTACAACGATACTTTTTCTAATGAACTATGTGATTGTTGAGTTGCTCGTAGCCCGCGTAGACCCCGCGCAATTTGAAAAATATTTCATGTCGAGCCTAGCTCAGTCGTCCAGTAGTGTCGGCCAATCATGGGAAATTAATATTTATTGTAAAGTACAAGAGAGGTTCACAGAGCACGAGAAGGTGTTTATATAGAACAACAATTCGCGGTTTCCGTCATGTTTCATGCCACATTTGTGATACTAAGCCCGCGTGTTACTTATTTATTATTCTTAACGTATCGCTTCCCACGCTGTCTCTTGCCCGTGTTTCCCGCTACTTAGCTCTTGTCTTACTTAATGCTGGAAGAAAATACTACAATATTTTTCTTCCTACATGTTTTTCTACGTGATTTATTTTCCTGTTTTATTTATGATCCTATCCACTTAGTACTCATTGGCTGTTTTAATGTTTACTAACAAAATATTACACAACTGAATAAACCATGTTATTAAAAACCTGTACCATGGTTTTAGCTATGATTCAGTTTGGTATGTATTAAGATGACAATTATATGCCTATAAAGTAACAAGCAATTATATTATAATAATAATGTCTAAATACATATCGTCATTGGAAAGGCAAAAAAACGAACACGCGAAACGGCCTTTTGTCATGTTAGTCTTTTTGCCTTTCCAGTGATGATATATAAGTGTTCTTCAGGGTAAAGTACGTTTAGCTATAAGTCTAGAATGAACATTTCATTCAAACGTACGAGTTAAGATTAGCAGCACATATACAAGCAGCATACACTAAGTACTTATATATATAAACCATAGATTTATAACTTTTTATTATAAGATTTACAATCCCCTCCGTTTAAATTAGGTACGATTTACACAGAAGTTTTTGGAATAAAAAGTAGTCTATATCTTTGTAAAATAACTTGCCCCGTGAGATTGGTATACACTTTTTAAAACATTAACTTCTACAAATAAAATTTTGGGTATAAATCTGCTTAAAATTGGAAAATGTACGCTTTTACTATGACTAAATGGTTGTTGAAATACCAATAAATTAAAAATAAATAAATGAATATTTTAAAAAGACAAACACAAGTAATTATTCTTTATTTGTATAGATTGAGCAAAAGACAATGTGCCGTTTGGAGCAGTTCTCCAGGGATTAAGAAGCGGTGGCCCATATTCGCATCGAGCCGGATGTAAGTAGGTCATGTGCGCTTCTTTGTACTTGAACTATTTGGCATACGCGCCGGCTTAGATAACCACTCATGGCTCATTTGCTATAACGAGAATTACTCTTCAAGATATTATTTGTATTCCAAGAGGTTGTTAGCTTACGTTTCGACAAGTATTATTAACGAGTAAGGCTCAGTAAGGTGAATTGGTTTTGTTATTTACAAAATTACAACATTACTTATACTTTAAATTAATTAAATACATTTACGTATATTGTGAGTTAAGAAGTAATAAGCAAAGTAATCTTGAAGGAGCTCTTTTTGCGCGGCAATTTTTAATGATTTGTAATTATACTAAATTCAAACGGATGCAATATTCACGCAAATAAAATTAAATGTTTATCAAAACTATATCTGTTTCAGATCGATATCGATAAAACTACACGTCTACTATAGGGACGACATGCTAATAAAGTGATATGCTCAGTGTACAGGTTAATTTTAAATAGCGATATACATTATAAAGCTCAGTGCAGATCAATTTGGTTAACTGGGTGGGAATTCATAATTAAATAAAATTGAAGCAGAGCCGTGTGAAGTGTTTGCAGCGCAATGGAACGTGCAGCCGGCGCCGCGCGCTGCCACTCCGACGGGCGCGGGATCAAGTGCGAATTTCACGTTCGCGTTCTGTATTCGAGAAGTGTGGCTATTTATAACCATCATTTGATAAGTTAAGAGAAAGTGACGATTTGTACTTTTTAATCTAGACTAATTTCACTTACTGATATGAACTTGAAATACGTTGTTTCTACAATTTGAACACAGTTTATAAAGTTGTTTTCATACACGTGATTCATCTAAAGTCATATACGCAAAAGATAACTTATTTCTTTCGCAAAGTCGTTTAATAAGTCTTCCAATAAGGTTCCAGATTATGGAAGTTGTGACTGTTGTGAATGGAAAAGAGTGGTAAAATTGCAAAGTTAGTTTGATTCAAATCTTACTTGAAGTAAATGATTAACAATCGATGTAGATCTTATTAAGTTAAGTTAGTAAGAAAGTTCCATGATTACGTTCACCACGTTGTTGACGAGTAAATTATTTTTTTGTTTAGTAATATTTGTAGCCACTAATTTTAATCTAAATTGTTTACTATATGTTATTTTATTATACCCAACAAAATTGGTGTACAGTATACTTATAAGTATACCTAATTAATACTTGTAACAAATTTGTTAATTACGGTTAAGGAAGAAATTAAAAAAAGAAATTGTCACCAAGATCTTAGGATGTACAAAGAGGAATGTACGAACTAAAATTGTTTTAAAATAAGGAGAGAACAATTTCTCGCGGTCCGCCGCCTGAGGCCCATTTAAATGAAGTTTGCTTGAACATAATTATGAATAAATTGACTTACAGCCTTAAACGACACTGTAATACAAAAGATTGTTGAAAAACTTCCAACATATTTTCCGTTTTTGTTCCATTTTAGGGACGTGATCATTACGAAGGAACCCAGTTTGTCTCTATGGCTAATAAATTGTTGTCATAATAACTTATTATTTTAGACATATATACAAATATTAGAAATATTTTTTGCTTGTTGTTATTGTTGTTATTTGTAATTTACATTATTTATGTCCACTTTTTGGATTTGTAAAAACTGGATTTACAATTGTTTCACCAATCTTCAACAACCTAATTAATACTCATGTTATTAAAATAGTTACCGCGTTTCAGTGGCATGGTTTTACTTAGTTTAAAAAAGACATTTAATTATAAAATGTAAAGGACCATACAGAGTCATATTACTTGGGAAAACTTCTATTCTCAAGGAACCTCATTTTCTATATTGCTTTTCTGAAAGTAAATGTCTTTAGTAGCCAGTTCGAGATCGAACTTAAACAGTGGAAATGGTACGCTACGGGAACTCGACGGCACATCTCATCGCTTTATTGAAATAGAAATACTTCAACAATTTTATGAAATAACGAAATTCACTTTGTCTTTCAGTTTGCAGTAAGATAAAAGATCCTGAGGGGAGATGAAAATTTATATAAAGCCAATTTTGGTACACTTTGCTTCGTATTTTGTAATTTATCCAATACTATTGGGTACTTGAAAACGAAATGCTGTAGGACCTACCCAGACCTCGTAGAATTGAAGTGTTTATTTATATATAAGAGCGGAACTTTAAAAAATCACCCTGCGTACAAATTCTGCTCGAAATAAAATAAAACTATAGTTAATACGCTACCCGTATCGAAGTATTTTTTAGTACTTGTAAGAAAATAGTGAAAGCTATTATTTATGCTTATTAATATACACATTAGGACGTGGAACGTAAATTGGAAGGCTCGAATCGGATGTTGTTGAGGTTAACTGCACTCGGTATGAGAGGAAATTATTATAATATATGATTTTAGACGTATATTATCGCAGAATTGATTCATTTTATTATGTAACGGGTACTCACGATACGAAGTTTTGATTTCTTAAATGCCGATATTTCGACCCAGTTGAATGGATCGTGGTCACGGTGGAACCTCGATCATGCGGCCTCCCAAATGGTAAATATGTAGTACCTATAATTTATACTCTTATAAGCAAGATTTCCGTAATAGAAGAGAATTGAAAAGTGATCCAAAGGTGGTGCTTTTAGGGTCAAACCATAATAAGCGTTCCAATCTCACTTCACTCATGATTTACTGCGTATATTTGTTATGTGTATGTTCGTCATATAACCATTGTATGGCATATGCAGACGTAACGTAGTATGATCCCTTGAATTAGTTCACGGGTGGCTCAAACCAGATATAGTGTCGATGGTTCTACAGGTATAACTTGAACTATATGCCGCAGGAAGAAGTTCAAGATCTAATTTTCACTCATGTACGAGTAATATTATGTCGTAAATTTGACTGTATTTCACAGAGTGTAAAATATTCAATTCCTTCTAAACTTTGTAATCATAATAACCGATACGATTCATGAATAATAAACGATAATATTTATGAATATCTATAAGCTTCGGCAGTTTATTGGGTGATAAAACGGTCCGCGGAGTGTGGGATAAACCCCTTAAATTGATATTGCAGAAGAGCGGGAGGTCGTCCTGGGATCGATACGCCAGACCCTTGCCGGGCTCGTATTATAACCATTACAAATGTAACTCGTAAACGTTTTATTTCAAATACTGTGGCTACATCCAAGGGGAATAGGAGCATAGTTACATAAGGCATTTTTAATTTTTATCTTACCAATTATCGAGATACTTGAACACTACTCACTTCTGATGCATAAGACATGTATATCTGCAAATATTTATTTATATAAGTCTCCTAAGGTCCCCCAGCTCTTTTTTTTTTAATTATCCTTATCTTTTTTGTATTGTTTTTGTACATCTCGTTAAAATTACAGTATTTTTGTTCAAAGTTTTTTGACTCAGATTCCGTCGTAGCTCGCGACCTCCGAAAAATGATTGTTGCGATTGAAACTGAAGATTTATCGTCAGAAATCGGTTTTCGCGAGAAGAATGGCCCGCCATTGTTTATCGCGCCCCAGCTGTAGCGGTGACAACGCGTATTTCATTCACGTTGCGATGTATTGACACGTTCGCTTCGTGCCCCAATTTTTTAGCATTTGAAACGTTATCAATGCGTCACTCATAAAATATCTGCTCTGTCGATATATTGGACAATAAAGCCGTATTTATCAGTGAAGTAAAATAAAACTCAGAACTGCATCTGACTCGGTACTGCTGATGTATCCGTTTTGCCCTGGGGTTTGTACACACAATACTTAATTCGTGTGCGAGACTTGGCATTGCATAAATGAGACGAATTGCGTTAACTAATTGCATATTTACGTAGTATATTTATATCATTTCCAATTAATTGCTTTGTCAGTACAAGTCAAAGCAATTGGTTTCAAAAGCACTTGTAATTATGTATCTTTATGTATGTATGATGTTAAATTTTATGGATTGTAACTAAATATATATCTTATATAAACATGCATGTATTTTTTTGGGTTCAGTTAGTAGACTTCATAAAGAGTTACAATAAGTCTAAGAGTAAAGAGCGAATGTCAAATACCCATTCAAGTACGTCTTTTATACAGCTTTGAATTATTAACCCATTGTTAACTAAAACCTCTTAAAATTAACCGCTTAAAATAAAATCTTTCATAATGTTACTATCGGTACTTAGTATAAATTTGTGTGTCACAGGGTATCCATAGCTACATTAAGCTTAATTTTTTTATCGAACTAATGTTGATAACCGCAGACCGATTCTTAATGTTATCTGGGTGCAGATACTGAATAGTATTTCTAAGGAATTTGAATATTAAATATGGAGAACGTTGTTTTTCCCACCGATCTGACCCGAACTGACAAAGAATCATTTATAACGAGGGTTTTGTATTGTTATAAGTTGTGAAGTTTGGACCGCGCGTGGTCCTGGCGGGCCAACCCCTTCAAAATCTAAGCTAACAAAGTTTCAGGGATGTAGTTATTAATGTGGGTTTTCTGTATAGAATCTCAACATAAAAACAGCCGTGCAGAACTTGTGTGAATAGATCATCGTACTACCATCATCGTTAACATTAATAATTTTGATGTGTTCGAGAAAATGGTTTTGGTTGGTTTTGGTTTTACCACAGTTGGCTCCTAAAACATAATTTATAAGAAACAATATTATTAAATAAAGTTTTTGTGTAAATGAAGCTGATTAAGCCTGATGAAGCTGATTATGTCTGATGGTGATTCTTATGTTAAATATAGTACACCGATACCTTTATTACCGAAAATGTACAGAAGTACATTTGTTCCAAAAAAGATAAATGGAAAATGTTATTTGAAGTTTCTTGGAATGATGATTTGATTATTAACTTATGAAGCCGACTGAGTACACACCTCGCCGGGAAACTTGTTAGAATCCCATTTGTCAGTGAGTTGATAACTTGTTGCGAAGTTGAGACTTGAATGCTATCAGCGGAGGCTTTGTTACTTACATCAGAATAAATAAAACCTCTATGCCATACGTAAAAAATAATTGATAATACTGTATTACGTGAAGTTTCTTTCTTAAAGAATTTATGTTTGCTTACTATACATTAGTTTTATTATAGTGGAAAAAACTACGTGCCTGGAAAATCTCAATAGAGTTTTAAAGTCTATGAAGTTTAACTATCTAATTTTGATCAGTGGGTACCGATATATTATTATGGCGGGTCGATCATTAATCCAACGACCGTGTCCGCTGTCCAACGACAGTAGACATCACTTTTGCCAAATTCATCAATTATAACTCGGTCATTAATCATATCCTATTGTCTACTTTTCGTGTTTCTCAAATATTACACTTAATAAAGAATAATTAGTTTGTTTTTGGTTCCTAAAATTAAAAGACTTGTTTTGTCTCACATGAGTAAAAAATCAAATGTACCAATATTATGTAGTACTTAAATAATAACATTGGAATGTTCATTCATTGGAATAATTGGAATGTTAAAGTCAAGGTCTGATTAAAAGAAAGATGAATATATTATAACTGGTTTATGTCATCAACGTATACTCATTTATTGTGCTAGGCCAGGGTAGACATATTTTTTGTTATATAATCAAATTTTAAAGTTCGAAAAAATAATCTTAATGAATCGATGGAATCCACTGGACTTGCAGGATTTGATTTAACCTTAAACACATATAAATAATACATATAATGTGTGGTCACTTCCCATGAAAATCAAGTTATGCAAACGGGACATCCCTTTACAACCAGGCAAGGTGATTATGTTGGAGAGTGGCAATGCACCATTAGTCTTGATTCGGAAGTAATAACAGTAACAATAATAATAAATAAACGAGAAGCTTATAGCAATTGAAATTTTGATAGCGTGATTTTGGATCGTAAAGAGCCACGTCTTTCGAGTTGCGAAATCTCGCCACTCTTATCCACTAATCATTAAAACTAGTTATTAAACTTGTGAAAAAGGAAATTGAAAGCGAGTTCGCCTTCCCTGAACCCGCAGATAGATGCGGAGACGGCCGCTGCCCAGCAGAGCCCTGCTAGTGGTTGGCGAGTTGCCAAAAGATTCTGACCGGACTTATTTTAACTATATGAAATGTTATAGTCATTTTAAACCCGGCTCTTTTAAATTGTTGTTAGGTAAATCGCGACCATGCCGAAATATAATTGTACGTGCAATACAACTTATGTTCTCATATTTAAACATATTCGATGTGGTTTTGAATGTGAATCACTGTTGCAGTTTAATGAAGTAGTTTTACACGTTGGATAGTCAGTTACCAGCAACAACTTGTATTCTACAGAGATTGATAGACTTTGACTAAATAAAAATTCCGCCTAAGCTAAGAGCATTATAACAACTCAATACATATCTCTTTATTTATATATAAACAAACAATGATTTTTTACTCACAACGACATCAAAACATTATTTGAGAGCCAATTTTTTTTTTTCATTACTATTCTTCTACATTAAACATTAGTACGCCTTAATGTACTTCTTTGTTCACGATTCGGCATATGTGGCAGCGAATAACGATCGTGGGTTAGAATACCAACAAGAATGCTTAAGTTTCTTATACAAATAAGCTCTGTTTTGCGCAACACATATAGATATTTTAGTAACTAAAGAAGCACATTACGACGTAGTACGTAGTAGTGATGTAGTTGTGCCGGCCACCGAGCGGATATAGGATCGAATACCAAACATCAATTTCTTGCTTTTTAAACGCCATGGGTCTTCTATAAAAGGTAACGGTGCTTCCAATTTTTTGTCTATAAGGTAGAAGTAGCAAACGACCTTCTGGTTCACAACCAAACCTCAAAACCATACTAGCTTTACGTACTCGTATCTTCCGATATGCTTGTGAGTTCTCCATCAAGTTTTAAAAGGTGAATACTGTTTACCAATCATCAATGCAAATTCCCAGTAGGTGGCCAGTGTGATCAACTAAGGTAAGTCCTTTTTATCCTAAAAGTAGAACCGCGAAGCAGCGATGTTGTAATGGGTGTATGGTGAAGATACATGTATGAATGTTAGTAATGTGATTACTGTAAGTAGTCAGTGATACTGTTGTAGCGACATTCTCGTGCAAAGTCATATTTGTACATCGCAGAAGCTGTACAGGTATAACTGGTTGAACTGAGATTACTTCAAACCAATCAAAAGTTGCTATCGCAGCTCGCGTAGGAGAAAAACTAGAGGTTAAAATCAATTAAGTTATAAGTTAATAGTCAATTAACTTACTAGCTGGACGCTTCTATTTAAAATAAATATAATTTGGGTATATTCCTAAATTCATATTCGTAGTTTCGTGGTATTCATAGTTAAAATATGAGTTTACTAATGGTACATTAGAAATTATTAATTTCACTTAAATAACAAATTATACTTAAATGTAAATCATCTATAAGACTAATATATTGGTGAAACTATAAACTCATTATTTTGAATATTAGAAGAGTTATAAAAGAAAAAAGGAAAATGGATAAACCGACATACAATACGATGTAACAAAGGATTTCTAGACCTCATGTGGAGGTGCAACAGAGTTACACGACATAACGAGGCATCCGACAGCGAAAAACGTTTTAGTGGGTTTTTTGTGTGATTCCGCGGAACCCAATCCGATGCTATCCGCACCGTTACAATGTTTCTACGGGTTTTGCGTTACATCTATACGGTTTTGTTACCTTTCCTCTTTTTATTCCGTTTTTTGTGTCTTTCCCAATGCATAAAACCTTTACGTGGATTTTTCTGGTCGCGTCGGTTTCAGTTTCATAGCTTCCCAATATTTTTTTTATTTCCATTCCATTCTATTTTGTTTTCGTACATAAATGGTCGTTACAATTATTTTACGTTTGTCATTGTTGTATACGTACAATAATGTTAAAGGAAATTTTAGTTTATATTCTGTATTTCTTTTAAATTGCATTCGCAATTGGAGAATTTAAAAAGCACCAACAAACATTCAATATTTTTTTAGTATAAACAATTCTATTTTGAAGAAATTATGGAAACGTTGACATATTCAGCCACCGTCACAAATTGATCAATCATGAATATTATTTTAATGAAACTAGTCAAAACGTATATTTATCAAAATGCCACCGCTGTCCGTCCGTCGCTGCGTAACCCGCAATGTTATGATGAGCGTGTCGGGCACGTTTAATTACCACCCTCTACCACCTCCTCGATTAAATAGGGGACTAGTTAAATGGCAAATTCCAGGAATCAACTGCAGAATGGATTAAATGAATTCAAATATACATAGGTAATAATAAGTCCGGATGATATAGATTCTTGAAGACATTCATTTGTAATATTGAGCAGATTATTTGAACTAACATTTTATCTTACTCATTCGATAGAGAAGTACGCACATAGCTTTATTATTTAGTATGTCATGATTTCATTTAAATTTAACTGGTAAAAATAAAAATGTCAACATTTGCTGGACATAGTCCTCCCCTAAGCTGCGCCACTCGGACCGATCCTAAGCCATCTGAATCCAGCGGTTACCCGCCGTCTTTTTCAGGTCATCAGTCCACCTGGTCGGGGGGCAACTTGTACTCCTTTTGCCCAGACGTGGTCTCCATTCGAGGACTTTCCTACCCTACCGGTTGCCTATCCTACGAACCATGTTAATAATATTCGTTCTTCTACGGATTTCATCATTGCGGATTCTGTCGCGTAGAGAAATACCGAGCATAGCTCTCTCCATTGCTCGCTGAGTGACTTTGAGCTTACGCATGAGGCTCACAGTAAAAGACCACGTCTCGGCGCCGTATGTCAACACTGGCAACACACACTGCTCGAAGGTCTTCGACTTCAGGCTCTGTGGTATGTTGGACGCGAAGATATGGCGCAGTTTCCCGAATTCTGCCCATCCTAGTTGCATTCTACGATTGACCTCTTTCTCGAAGTTGGACTTACCCATTCGGATCACCTGTCCCAGGTAAATGTATTCGTCGACAACTTCGAGAGTGGCACCGTCAACAACCACCGAGTGTGACGGCATGGGTGTGACAAGGACGTTACACATGGTCGTTTAATTCTGTTGTTATAAAAGAAAATATATGTATACGCGACGAATATATAACCTCTTCCTTCGGAGACGGAAGTCGGCTAAAACAGTAACAGGCGTGGTAGTGGTACTCCCGGAATCGAACCTCCTAGGGTTCTACTAGATTAACATAAATTGAAAATTATTAAGTTTTTGTCTCTGTTTCGAACATTAGGCAAGGTTGCTATAAAAAGGTTTATTACTTTATTGATTTATGAATGATTAAAGATGCAGTCGGACGTCCATGTAAACTGTTCTTGGTATCATTAAAATACTTGTGATGCCTTCTACGCGGGTATTTTTATAAAAAACGATTAACTTGATTATCAAATTATTTACATAACTCATTCTTATCGTTGGCTTAGATATAATACATAATGATATAATATATAATATATAATGATACCTTACATAACGTGATCATTAATTTTGTATTTCATTTCTAGTCAGTACTGGTAACAGAATCCAATTCACATAGTTTATAATTTATTAAACGTAATCTATCAATACGCGTCTTGGACACTATAGAACTACTGTCTTGAATGTTAATAGAATTCATTTACAAATGAATCCGAACTTTCGTGTTGGTATTTGAACCTGAGAAGGATATGCTTTTTACTTTTACTTTTGCGTGCTATTTACAACATAAACAAATCCGACATTACATCTGGTTAATGTATAACGTAATTTTAATTACCCATGTACATATGTCAGTGACAATCTTCTTGACATTACTTGTATTACTTCTCGGAAATAGGAACATATTAATTTAATCCATTGTAGAATCGGATCAGCGTTTAATATTTTTTGTGAGGTCTACAAATGACGCGATCGTGCACTTGCGATTGATAACGTTACTATGTATAATTTAGTGTATATCAAGTATGTTAAGAAATTACTATTGCCCATGGACTTGGACGACTACAACATATTGGGAATAGAACAGGAGGCCATGTGTAGATATTCCTTTATCTTCAATCAACAACACGGCATCGCTTCATTTCTGCTACGAGGCAGAGCTTTGGTAAGAGTATTACTTCACACACCGTCCACAGTGTTCAAATCCACGAGGTGGGTACCAGCCGTCATCTGCTTTTGTCATTTAAGAAATAGTTAAGATGCAGACCCGCTTTAGTTATAATAAATATACTAAGGTATGTTAATTTATACTTTATATCAAAATTAAAAAAAATATTATACTATTGTAGGTGGTACGATCTATTGTGGTTCGACTTCGGAGGCATCACTGCCACACTTGTTTCTGCCTAATAACAACAGTGTGAAGCGCTGCTGTTTTCGGTTGCTGTTAAAAAGTTTCCTACACGACAAGACAATATCAGACGAAGCTGCTGCGTGTAAATGACGACATTCACCTTAAAGTCTGAAGTCGGCTGAAGAGAGAAATTAATAATAAGTAAAATATTTATTTGCAGGGTCAATCAATCTAATCGTGGTGCCACTCGGTTGTGCGATGTCGGGAGTGGTGACTACGCCGCTGGGGCGCCGGCGCGCGATGCAGCTGGTTAACGTGCCGTTCTTTGTGGCATGGTTGATCCTGCACTTCGCAACCAGCTCCGCCCACCTGTACGCCGCTCTGTCCTTGACTGGCCTGGCTGGTGGCCTGCTTGAGGCGCCGGTAAGTAGAGACAGCATACAAAAATAAGTGCCTCACCCCGTGATTTCGTATAATTAAGTAGGTCTCTGGAAAGGATAATTGTTCGAAAGGATGAATGTCGTTCCAGCACCTTCACTCAGGATTCGAAATTCTTTTCCTCTTTCGCTCGATGTTGTCTAATCTTCATCCGAGCTCATGAAGCCACAAAATCATCATGCTCGATACACTATGAAGGCTAATATGAGTACGACGCAAGCCAGTCTAATATAAAAATAAAATAACATATGGTAACGTATAATTAATCATTATAATAACAATAATACAATACCACGTTGTAGGCTATGCTAGGCCACGATGTACCGATGGCTAAGGCTGGAAGCTGGTCAACAGGGCTGAGGATTCGGACGTCATTTATGTAGGACCACTACAAGTAAGCTAGGATATCTGTGTAGGAACCTTATCTATACTTTTATACTAATATTATAAAGTGAAAGAAATTGTTTGTTTTAATGCAGATTTCACACATACACACATACACACGCACGCAAGCACGCACACACACACACAAACATGTATATACCTTAGTTATTGTAACAAATAAAAACCATTCAGCGGTCTTAAAAATGCCCGAGCACTGATTTCGGCAAGGCGTTACACTTTTTAGTTGTACGAATAAGAAATTGAAACCCCTATATGTATACTGACACCCAGGTACTGACGTACGTGGCGGAGGTGACGCAGCCGCACCTGCGCGGCGCGCTCACCGCCACCAGCTCCATGTGCATCATCCTGGGCGTCTTCACGCAATTCCTTTTTGGCTTGCTGCTGCCCTGGCGCACCGTGGCCTTACTCAATATCTCCTTCACGGTCAGTACCTGTTTATTAATTTATTTATAAAAACTACTTGTACACTGATAGCCGGCAGGCTTGGTTCGCCAAAAAGTTAAGCGACGTCGGGCGCTTTTGAGAGTGTTATTCTTCATGCAACTTTCTACGCGTCGGGATAAACTATGGTCGCAGACCTTGCTTGTTACTTGTTATTCCTATATAATATTAAATGTACAACTTTAACCTTTGAGTGTGGTTCAAAAACATGCGACACAGGTTAGCCAGTATCCTGTAATCTTTTGGCATCCACATTGGAGCAGCGTAGGAGGGCGAGCTTGACTTTTCCTAGTTGCGGGAAATCGACGCTCAGTGGACATAAGAGGCAGTCCTTAATTGTAACTACGCATTTGTTTTTGAGGAATTTCTGACATCTGAAGATGTCAATATACATTTTTACCCTTCGGTTTCATTAATAAAGGAAACATTTCAGATCTTAGCGGTGGTAGCGCTGTGCTTCATCCCGGAGTCGCCTCACTGGCTGGTTTCCAGGAAGAGACATGACGAGGCGCGCAAGGTTATAACATTTAACCTATTGACTTTGTGTGCTAGGATTCTTATGTTATCTCGGCTCGATTACAGATGTCAGACGGCAGTTGCCACTTACCATGAGGTTGGCCGCATGCTCGTTTGCTACTCCATCGTATTACAAAAGAACAATGTGATTTATATTAGTGTACAGTATGTTGGCGATTCAGTAAATAAATAAATCCCACTTTTCACTAACACGTTTTCTACTAAATAGCTTCGTTATTTTATTCATATTGTTTCATTCTATAATAGTAATGGCAGTAAGCTAGCCCCCATATGGTGTGTTTGCATTGTGTACATGGGGGTCGTTCAAGTATTACGTAAGCAGATTTATTACAATTCTTTACCCCCCCATCCCCCTTGTCAGCAAAAATAAGCAAAGCTCTTAACCCCCTCCCCCTATGCTTACGTAAACATTTTTCAATTAATGTGTCGATT
>DWRA01000603.1:0-22962 GCA_018250295.1 Spathilepia clonius | reverse complement strand
AATATTACAGGCTTTGCCCCATTTATCGACATAACTTTAATTTACAAAATGAAACTCAAGAACTTAAGAGTAATCATCGAGACAGCCACTACTGTCCCGAGGGAAATAAATTGAGAATAATTATATTTAGACTCCGCCGAAGTTTGGTAGATTAAATGGATACAAAACTTTGGAACTCAAATCTGTGGAAATATTAACGACAGTTATCTAGATTTATTCACAAGTTCTAAGTACCTCTAATATTAGTAAAAGCGTATCAACTATTTTGTAGATTGTATGAACACTACATCGATATCCAAAAATTAGATAATGAGTCATGTTTCTTTTTCAAAATTTGAAACAACAAACGAATAGACATCTAACGTAACTTAACGTTAAGCGCTCACTGTTATACATAATTATGGATATCTGTAACGATGCATTGAACAGGGACCTTACTTAAATGCAACCACAGATGCATTACAGCTCTTGACTAAGATGAGATATTGCGAAAAAATATATGTCTAACAAAAATATTTCTTAATTTTCAACTGAAGAATAAATTACAAAAAGAATAACTCAGTGTTTCTCACGAAACAAAACGAAGTACGCACGAAATATTCCCCGGGGAAATGATTCGGCACAGAACAATTATACGCAGACTACCCCAAAGTTATAAAAAGCCTAAATGGACAGAAACTTTCTGAAAACCGAAGTGCTTAACAGATGATAATGTTTCCCTCAGCCATTATCTGGGGAAATTATTATAACTTTTAGTTTTAAATCTAATCTGCATTATACTTTATAATCTTGTGTTTAATAAGGGTGGTGTTTAAGTACTCGATATTGTTCGGTATACGGTTCGGTGGAAGAGTGTGGATGTTGGTTGACTCAAGTATCTTTGAGTCGTTAATCTTAGTCTAGGCACCATGTTCTACATGGATACGATCACAGACATCCGTGCACGGCAATGATCTCTTACGATTCCATCCAGTCCACCTGGGACTGCAAACTTATTTGCTACTTAAAATTTATAAACGAAGGACTCCAATTTAATTTGCGTTTGATTATAGATGTCTACAGGTGGCAGTTATTTTGCTATCAGTTCGATTGCATGCTCTTTAAATACTTCAAGTTCATGAAAAATATTCAACCACGAGTTATTTACGTATACGCTGCGTCTATTAGGTATTCTGTTACTACGGTCAATATGACGTGTGACTGTATAACGCAAAATGAACTCAATACCGTACAGATAATCAAGCATGGTACACAATGAGGTGATTATTTTTCTCCTGAGGCGAGATTAAAACTGTTTCAAACACCTCAGACTGTGAGCTTGAAGAAATATAGGCTTTACTTCAAAGTGTTCTCGCACGAAATTAAATGGGAATTTTTTGTTCGCTACAACAAAGGGATTCGATTATCGTCGGAAAGGACGGAGGAGGTTCATAAAGGGTATGTTAGGGTGAAAAACGGAAGCGAATTCAGTAGTTGTTAATGGTACTTTATATCACTATTCGTAGTTTCCAATATATATAAAATTGGTTTACTTATAGTGAATAGTTTTAAAGTATTGAAATATATAACAAATCGTACACGTACTGACACCATAACAATTGCAAATTTCTAGAATAAATCATTTGCTTTCATACTCCTACGAAGTCAACTATATTATTATGTAAAATGACACCAAGTATCGGAATACGTAGATAATCTAATGAATCACATGAGTTGATTTAATTAAAAATATCTTACGTTAATTAAACGGATTCATCGTGATTGCTTGTTAATAAATTTAGGAGCAGAAAGTCTTAATGAAATTTGTTATTGGTATATCTAATTAAAAAGGTGAAGGTTATTATTTTATTAACTTTACGTATTCTATTCGATACACGATTAGTGTTACTTTAATGTTTTCTCTTTTAAGATAAATTAGACAAGTATCATTTTTTGCGTTTATCTGCTAATTATATACATTTTGAATGGCTTACTTCACAATATGACATTTCAATATCAATATTAGTAATAATTTACATAGCTTTTGTGATCTTTGAAGTAGTTCTTATTATGTAACGTGTTGATTAAATTTTATTATTGTTTTTAAAATTTATTATAATTTTAAGGATAAAGAAAAACATCGTAAAGAAACTTAATAGCATAGGTGTTTGTTACACTGAGATAATATATAATACGAACTCACACAGGTTTTATATTAAAAATATTAATATTCCTCACATTAATATTCCATTAAAATACATTATGAAACAGCACGGACCTCTCCGAAAACCTAGCTCGCAAATAATAATAAGCATGTGTCAAAATAATGAATTTTGTTAAAAACAAAGGCTGCGCTTCTAAAGACAGTTCGCTTGTCAGTTATTCCTACCTAATAATTACTCATCAACCTTAGTGTAGATTCCAACCTGAGATGAAAGTTTACTTAAAGCAGATTAGTGTTGTCCCTATCTCCAATGTTTCAACAAAAAGTTCACAAAAAGTCGTATAAAATGAACATACATTAAACCACAAAACGACGCATGAAACCAACGACCTTATAAAATAATCGCCAAAAGTATTCAGATCAAACCAATAAAACATACACAACTTACACAGTGCCCGGTTCAACTCCCGGTCTGGGAAATTCCTATAATCTAAAAAAAATAATGGGTCGATTGTGATTTTACAGACCTGTTTTAAGACATAAATACACGTCAAACAAAATATGCGTAATAAATATTATTTAAGAAAAAGCTTTTCGTTCATTACAGTATCCAGACCCTTACTTCAATTGAGACCGAGATTGCACACGAGATGGTTCTTATCAGGATGCTCATTATGCCCACTCCTTGAGGAAAACCCACTATTAATATAACCAACAAGCGTCATTACTACCTCTAAAGATTTATTGCGGTGAATTATGGCAAAGTTTTACAGGAATAAAAAAAATAAAGAACTAAAATCGTATTCGTAACATGTCTTCATTAGTCAAATACTACACTAAAACATCACAAAAAGAATATATATACAGAATCCTATATATGAACTTTCTATTTCAACTCCCATAAGAGTAAAAAATAATTATAATTTGCTTGGGGCAAGTTTTAAACAACATTATTACAAGACAGTGCCAATTGATTATATTGTAAGTTATATTGTGGCTTCTAACACCATCAACCAATTGCGATATTGTTTCTTCAGAACAATACAAGATGGCGCTATTTACGTACAAAGTCAATGTTGAATGTATAAAATAATGGAGTAAAACAGACGCGATACCACTGATTCCCGTCAGAACAACTGGAACGGTGCTTATAAACAAACTTGCTCAACAAAAACTTTTCCCAAGAAACTCATCATGTATCTCCATTTAATCAATGAGAAGCGGTTAGTACAACGGTCTTACCAAATGAAACACGGGTAGTAAAATGTTCATTTCGACAAGGAGTTTTATGAGCTGGTCTTAGCTACCGTTCTCACCGTGAAAGGATCAATTACAAGCGGGTTTACATTTTCTCGCATAAGAATAATATAATCTTTATTGGGTCTTTTGGATGTAGATTTGGCTATCTTTAAAGCAAAACACTTATTCCTGGTTGAATGAATAAAATATAAGAATTTGTACAAGATGATCTTATTTAGTCCCAAGAAATATAAACACGGAAACATATTCGTTTATAGTTACGAAATATAATTAGCGCTCTGTTCATATGCGATAATGCATTTCTTAGCCTAAGTTGTTTACACGTCGACAATGTGGCAGGTCTCTAATAGGGGACTAATTTATGAAAATGTATACAACAGATAAGGGATTCAAGGAGGCTGGGATGTCTAGTCTTGTATAAGAAATAGGGAGACAGCACTATCCCTTAAAAACAGACAAATGAGGGTGGATGTCAATTACCGAATTATCCTTCAGCTAATAGTTCAGTTTGGCAAAATATACATGAGGAATTTGGATAAAATTTCCAGTCGGGAATTTGGGTATTTTCATTTTACCTTGATTTTCTTTTTTAACATTCTGTAACGCTTAAAAAATTTCGGGGCAAAAAGTAGCAGATTAGGCTTCGAAGTCTATCGAAGAATATCTCGTTCAAATATACAACAATTCAAAAGAAAATTATGAAAAAAATTAGCTACAAATCTTTCATCAACTATATCTTAAAAGTCCACAGCTGGATGTACCTACTTAGCTCATTGGACAGACGCAAGAGTAAACTATTGTCAAAATTTAGAAATGCTTATTAAATATTTTTGAAATAATTAATATAATGGCAACTTTATTCCCTTTCAAGGACTCTTGAACAGAAAATGACACTAAATTCCGTTAACAATGTGGTAATTCTGAGCACTCGGTGGCTCTCAGCCACAGTCTTGTTTCTCGCGGGACTGTGATATTCTCTAAGAAACTTTTAGTTTCTTAAATCGAGAAGTCTAGGTATCCATTTTAGTTATAAAAACCAATTAGTGCACTTTGTAGTTACTAAAAAGTTAGCAGTTCCGAGACAAAATAGCTCCGCGGCTTGTAGACATTGAAAGTAATTTAGAAAGTTTAGTAATATCACTCGTAATCAAAATGCATGGATTACTGCTAGTGGCATATTTCAAACGGGCGTCTTTGATTCGGATTACATATTAAGCAAACGGCCCTGTTCGTCGAACAGGCGCGAAGCCGAGTTGGAAATTTTATGAGTGGTTTGAAAATATTAGCCACGACAATAAATCTTACCATCCTTTTCCGCTATGGGTCCGCATCGGAGCAGTATGATGGTGTCTAATCTAAGAGTTTTAGGTCAAAACCTATTTCAAAGAGTGGGGTATAAAAATGGTTGCAATCAACATGTAGTTAATTTTAAATGTAGTCAATAAATTTATCAAAAAAAAGGTATCGCCTATAGTTTACCCTTGCAGATTGTAAAAGTACCTAAGGATGGTAACTATGAGGGTTGACCCTGTAAATTTTCCGAGAAGACAACAAATTTTATTTTTTCACTTTTGACTCTGCCTCATCTCGTAAGTTTTTCATGAAATTAGTTTTTGTTTCGCAGTGTGGGCTTGAAATTAATGTATATATTGTTTTCATTTAATACAGTTAGTACGTATTGGGAAATAAGTAGCATCTGTATTGACAAGTTCAAGATTAAGAAATACTTGGTACGTATTATATTGTCATATCATGATTGAATACGTCTGTAAAGTTTCATAAGTATTGATAATGGATAATGCGTGCGTAGTTTAAGAACGTCAGCTATATTTCAAATTATTTCAAATAAACCTTCGTAATACTTACTAAACGATGGCTATATAGGGAATAAAGACAGTAATGTAAACTATTTCATTTGTTGGTATTTTTATAATATAAAACTTTAGAATATTTACGGGCTTATCCAAAATTTGAATATCAAATAAAATATACGCGGTTATTTAGATCGATCTAAAATACAACAGAATGGGCAGACGGCCAGTTACAAAGCAGTCAATAGCCAGTGATCAGTATTCAGCGAAAATCCCCTCTAAAGGAACAATTAGAATTAGACGCGACTCTGCAATTTCACTGCACTATCTATCAGTAAAACTGTCACGATTTGGAACTGCAACTCCTATTGATTGACGTCCCCATTTGAATTTTGCGACTTGCCTTCCTCGCAAATTCGCTGGTCGGGCATAAATGCTTGGATTTTTTGCATTGGGTGGTTGCATTTAATGTTAGGTTATCTCGAATTAGTACTTTTTCCATAAGTAGAGTTCATGCAGCCCGTGTACTAAGTCAACCCCTAACGTCTGTTGGCAATAATTAATTAACCTTCATAAATTTGACAATTTAGTTAGGCAAAAATTGACAAATTTGGGACTTTGCTAGAGTAAAATTGGTTAAGAATGATTGTTATTACTTATGAGCGTAATAAAATAATAAACGTATTTGCTAAATAGCAAATGCTTTGTTTGTCAAAAGTGGAAATAACAATTGTATTGTGGTTTTCTTATAACATGGTAAATTTGAATGACCAAATGGAAAGTAACTCTAAACCACAGTCATTACCTATAATATTACCTGCGTGTCATTGATACAATGATGAAAAATTTTACAAATATTCTATGTTTTGTAAATAAAAATATAAGTAGATAGATACTACGATTTCGGCGAACCCCGATGTCGCAACTTGACCAACATTGGTTATGAAAGCCCACCAGAAGCACGCATTCAGCAAACATTTTAACGATAATGGTGCCCCACACGCGGTATGTACTGAAGTAAATAAACAGTCACATCTGCTGACCGCGTGCCGTAATTGAATTCGTGCCGTGATATCACCAGTTTGTCAATTGATATTCTGAAACAAAAGGCCTTAACTGTCTGATTCGCGATTGGACCAAATGGTAAAGTCTACACGATAATTTATATTGCTCAGTATATTCTCCCAGAATGACAATGTTTGAGACCGTAGTCCTCCACGCAAATTGGTAGGTTTCACACTGTATTTTGAATAGTAATTGGTTCCTGTAAATGTACTAGGTACTCTTTGTGATTCGATTCTGGAAACACCACCGCCACACCTATTTCAGCAGCCTATTAAGTGCAGCTCAGTTCTAGTTTAAAGAGTGTGGTAAGGGCTATACTAATCCAAGGCGTTACAACTTAGACTTCAGGGGTAACGAATCTGTAGTACACAATTCGTACTTTTATCTTAACTGGAGTTGGGGACATACGGGCTACAGTGATTGCAACAGGGGGTAAATGAGGTTGAACAAGGGTTCTACGCCGGCATTTCCACCGAAACGCAAAAACTAATTCAGGCCAGGAAAAAATACAACAGTGGTACAGCAGCAGCAGTGGTGATGGTTCTACCATTTTTATTGATAATGATTATAGATAAATACATAATTATAATTATGACAATTTACTATATTATATGAGTGTATATGTTCTGCAGTAGACATGAAAAAATAAAACTGAATTATTAAAGGAAGTCACATCTGCCGACTCTGTACCGTAATCATGTTTGTACGAGTAAATGTCGCATTGCTTCGAGCAATTATTACTGTGAGTGGATTTCACAATACGTACTTGTGTTCAAACAGGTTAATCGAAATCCGATATTATGTGATACTATTATAATATTAACGAAGGAACGGAAACTGATTTTGAGAGCGAGGTTGTGAATATTTTTATTTATAATTTATTAGTGTTGTCATTGTCATTAACATATTTTGTCACCATCCATCCATATTTCCTTTTAGAATGACAAGATTTTAGGACACAGTGGACCATGCTGGTGAAGTACGAATTGGTGGACTTCGCATATATTTGGGAACTTTTTTAGGGAACTTTCAGAAATGCAGGTTTCCTCAAGATATTTTCCTTCCTTCCCTTATTTTAAATTGTATCGGTATTGAGAAATATACGATTTCTAAACTCATAGAATCACGCTAAGATTTGATACTAGGATCAGAGCTACTATGGGCATATCAAAATAATATGGTCAAAATCCAGGATTTAACGAAAATCAGATTGAAACATCAGAATTCATCATACATTTTTGGTCAACTACGGAATCGAACCTGCAGTTTCCCTCATTGCATCCCTACGTCGCGCGTGGTTTAGAATAAGCATCAAAATTATTCTCTAACTGGAATTCAAATCTAGAAGCTTCTACTCTCTACATAATACGTGCTCCAAAACAATGACTTAACTAAATTAACTCATAAGCACACCTCCCAGGATTTGGGAGGAATCAAAACAAACTCCTTAATGCTCATTTGCTCTTAAATCTACTCATTTTACACACAAACAATACAAAGTTTACCCTCAACACTGTTTGAATGAATTAATGTAGCAAATGAGTAAAAAATATGTTAAATGAGATATTAATTTATCTTGCATATATCTGGACATCCCAAAAATGTAAGAAATGACAGCCAAAAATGTAAATATTTTCCTCACTTGTATTCTGTAAGTGAAATTAAGTGAAAATTCTAAATCTCCAAATTACTTACAGTACGACTTGCTCTTGACTATTTTAAAGAAAAAAGCATTTATTTATTAATACTACTAATCCTACTAGATACATGAACTAAATATAATTTAGATTTAAGATTTATTTCAATTTAAGAACAGACAGACAGTACATGAAGAAAATATGTTTATACATTAACAGGAACCACGTATAGAAACTGACAAAAGTTACGGGAGTCAAGCGCTCAGCTATATTCAAAACAACATTCTGCGAGTACACTCCGCTACATAAAACACCAGAATGATACCTTCATATGAAATCATCGCGGAACACAATATGCGCATTAATTAATTATGGACTAAACTATAACATTTTGGTCTCATAAATAAGTTTATTTAAAGCAGTCATAGCCCAGTGTTTGAATCTCATCTTCTCAATCAGGGTTGCAAGGTTCAAACCCAGGCACGCTACTCTAATTTTTCAAAGTTATGTACGTATTGAATATTAATAATGATTCGTTTACACACACACCTGTTCTTTAAAAAGAATTCTTCATGGTGTACGAAGTCCTACAATTCATATTTGGCCACGGCGGTGGACTATAGTCTAATTCACCTCGCTGTAAGAGGAGACTCGTTCTTAGCAGTGGGAAAATAATGGAATGATTTTTCGCTATAATACAATTTTAAAAATCCTTACGAGAAATTTGCCTGTTCGTATTGTCTCAATGTCGGGGTCTTATATCAAAACGGCTGGACAAATTTTGACCGAACCTAAAAGCAAATATAGACCTAATTGTAAAAAATCTGACAATATTTAAGACTCCTTAGATCTGTTTGACCAGTATCACGGTGGATAACCTCTATTGAATCGTAGGGACAAAGAGCCATCTTTTAATTTGTATCTACGCTTAAATAGCACATACAAAAAATCCTTTCACATTAAGTTCCTCTTTATTTATATTTATGAACAAAATAGCGATACATCACACGTACAGAAAATGACAAAAGTTACAAGCCGCTCAGCTGAGGACATTCAAAACGTAATTACGGAGCACACTCGCCTACATAATACATTTGAATGATACCCCATTAACAGTCTACGGCCCCCTGGCGGCACATCGCAATATTAAATTCTATCTACGTTTTAATTTGCGGTGTCAGTGACTTTTACTTTTAGGGTTATCATTTTGGGTTTCTACATAATCATTATCATTTATGACTAATAAAATGTTAACTTTTAAAATAATAATTTAGCAGTGTCACCTCACAAATTGACTCCTCACAATTATTTGGCACCAATACACCTATGTCTTCGATGCGTGCCAACTTAGTTCTCAGGTGTACAAATATCTCTGTCATCACACTTAAGACTTTTTTTTAAACTAGTCAGCCTGCCAGTAGACATAAAATGAACGCAATTTAGTTTATTTCTTATACAAAAAAAAAACAAAATAATTAAAAGTAACAGGAAAAATGTTATAAGCGTATCAAAAAAAAATTAACTATAAGAAAGTTTTTAATAAGTTGTGGAAAGATGAACGGACCACATTACGAAATATGCAGAAAAAAGTTTAAACAGGTCATGAAACAAAGCTGCGTAAAAAACTGTGTGGTTTGAAGAAACTCCAGCTTCACATGTTCCGGTGCCTTAAGTTCCTAGTTTTATTTAAGGCTTTATTTATAATAAACTTTCTTACGCTGCTTCTTCTCCGTAACGAAACACTTTGCGACGTAGTGGTTTACTCTTGATTTTTTTAATCTTTAAAAGATCTTTGAATAAAACATCTTAAATTCAGATTTTGAATATTTGCGAGTACATTTAAATCATTTCAATTTAAAATAAAGTCAGAAACTAAATAAAGCCTTTCAGATTTTGGATGTTCAAATTGCATTACACTAAGCCTTACTCTAATGCAAACTCAGAAGCTATTCATAATATCGGAAGTAAATTAAATAGTCCATTACCATCATTGTTCTATGTTACTAACTGTACAAACCCGAGCTACAAAGTAAACAGACTTGACGAATATTAATCATATAAGCTTCTTTAGGAAATTCCCAGCCTTTGTTAGTTTGCAGTAGCTGCTAATGTACGTTATTAAAATATTCTCAATGTTTAAGCAATCATAGTTTTAACTTATAATAGAAGTGCAAGTTTTAATTTAAAATATTAATGCTATACTACCGCGACATGTTTTTCTGAAAGCCCAAATATTAAGGATTTGTAATTTATGTTTGCAGTTAATACTTTATTGATTACCAAAAGTGAAGAAAATAACACTTTTACCACTTGAAATTATATTTTTTAATCTAAAATACTGGATCTAAGATACTGGATATCAGGTTTCCTGGACATTTTTATTACAAGAGGACCCTAATAATATAAATTCATGGTGGTAATTGAATTATATGTTAGTACTAGAGGGCCTGGGAAGCCACTTACACGGTCCAGCTTATGTACCATTTAAATCTGATTGATAAGCTTTGGAGATCTGCATACACGACCAAACCGATACGTGATTTATAAACAATAAGACAAACATAAGAATAGAATATACAAAGCCTATATTATTGAAGATCAAACGAAGTTATAACCACGACCTTCATTACAAAATGCTCAAAACAACGCAGACATCAAAAGTCAGACATCAGACACCACTTGATTATATTGAATCTTTTATCTGGTGACAGGGGAATCTTAATTAACAAGTCAAAAAGTTTGATAACTTTGGGTTAAAATTAATTAAAAGTTTTATGACTGTATTGTTCGTGATAAAGTACATTATTATTGCTTTGTTTATGTTACCAAAAGATAGGCCCATTATTGAAGGATTTCATTGAAGAGTTGAAATTATTATTTGACACAAGGAGTTGCGCAATGTATTAATTATTACATCGTATATATAAATTGAAATATACACATACGTACACAATTTGAACTGCAATCTCGTGAATATTCTATCATAATTAAATAAGCATTCTCCATCTTTCACAATATAAACAAGATTTAGTGTACTTGATCGTATAGTTTTAGGTTCGATTAACGTAAAAGTCGATGCAGTTCGAAAATAATGTTTTTTTAACATCCAAATACAATATGGAAACTGCTTATATCACAATATACTGCAAATTCTTTAAAATAAACCAATTTTGGGTACGTAATCGCACGTGTAGGTAAAAACTGTACGCGATATGGAAATTGATACTGCTAATAAATATTATCGTAATTGTTAAAAAATATTGTTTAATGCTTACCTACACGATACAAAATATGAAGTGTCAGAGTTTAATTAAGTAGACAAAATAAAGGTATCTAAGCTACACGCGGGGTTCGGAGCCTTTAATACTTAGTTGGTATATATGTACGGCTATATCCAGATGCAATAGCAGAGAAGGAGAGCAAAGATGATTTTAATTAAAGTTCATCACGAAAATACCTCTTTTCCTCAAAACAATTTAGACCCGAAGTCTTCAAAGCTTCACCTAGCGGTGTTTCCATCGAACTTTAAATTAATACCAACTAAAATTAGTTTCTAACCATAATCCCTTGCTTTGCACACTACAAAGTTTCGACATCTCACCGCAGGTAACAATTACGTTTTATCATAATAGATCAAGTTCTGTAGGTTTACTCAAAATCATTTCATTATAAGTATTTTTAATGATTAAGAAAACCATTTTATTTGTGAAACAATTGATAATTCTAAAGAAAACAAAGATCTCAAAATTTATCATTTTCAGCCTACTAGAAATTGGTAGGCCACACATTACATACATTCATTATGTTTCACAGACAAAGGCAACAATCTGCAGAATATAAATCTCTTACAATACTCGTATATTCTATACACTCCAGCATGGTTTACAAAACAACAAATTTCTAAATCGCTAACCGCAATGCGAAGAGATATTTCAACTAGGAGCAAAATGACGCTATTAGTGTAACGACAGTTTGAACTGTCTTCAGATAATGTGAATTAATGGTTTGATGGCTCTTTCGAAGCTATGATCACTTTTATGGCTATATATGACCGCTTTTAACGTTACAATCAGTTGATATTACGCGAATGAGCCAATAAGCAACCAGATTTATTAAAAGCCGATTTTTATTTCAGCCGCTAAATAGATATTTTATTTACAAACATTCAATTTTAGTGCCAAAGGAGCACGTAAATTTGATGGTAGGTGGTCATTACCATGCATGAATATTTACAGGTAACGAACCTCAAATACGACAGGAGTTCCACCCATGGTCAGAAATAGATGCGTTGATGCTCTTAGGAACTAGTTGGCACGTTTTATGTGAGTATCTGATTAACCATAGTCTTCAAAACATATATCGCTTAAAACTGCTGCGATAAGACAAAAAATATTGCATTTATAAACCATACTAAAGGAATACTAACAATGCTGTTATAACAAAGAAATAAATAGATACTATCTTTAAATTATTTCAATCATATTTTTAATATAAAGCTGTTCTCTGTTTTAGCGGAAGGATGTGGATAATGGCTCCCATATAAGCCGACTGTCTTATCCCTCAGAATTGGTAACGTATATGGGATGAAGTTCAGGTAGAACTAACAGTTCTTTTAGAGTTCGCTGCTTCAAT
Organism: Spathilepia clonius; assembly: GCA_018250295.1. Classification (NCBI taxonomy): domain Eukaryota; kingdom Metazoa; phylum Arthropoda; class Insecta; order Lepidoptera; family Hesperiidae; genus Spathilepia; species Spathilepia clonius. The sequence goes on along the minus strand of DWRA01000603.1, from coordinate 10,414 downwards.
CATATTAAAAAAACTAACCAGACGGTACTGTGCATAAGTTGCACTGTCATGACAGATGTAATTGTAGGACAACTTAGAAACATCTGTTTCCTGAATTAATTTAGGCCCTCCAGTCAGCGTTTTGTAAAGTAAGAAAAACCGTCGTCGAGCTGTTGGCCTCGGGCCAGACGCATGGCCTTTGTTGGGATCAAAAGCCAAGTCAGTTACAATTAGACGTAAATTAAAACCCGTTTTCTCATAGTTTTTCAGTTCATAATTACATCAGTGGACATAAATATAAATGGAATTATATAGAAATATTTGTCAGTGCTTTAAAGTAATTGCTATTTTTTCATGTAGTCATAGTATGTCGTGGTGTAGAAATAGAAATAGAATAGAAGTAGTTTATTGTTTTAACAATTGTACATATACACATAATTTGTCGTTGGAGCATCCTTTTAGGTAAATAGGTAGTGTAATTATATACATAGATATATACAGGGAACAGATAAACCGATTTCAATGGAAGTTCACGCACAGTAATCCAAAGTTACACAGAGTGACACAGAATATATGTAACGGGTAAAAATGTAGAAGTTAAAAGGCAACACAGACATTTATCTACATGAAAAATTGAGATTTTAGTCTTGTTTTGTGTCTGAATATTCGCAAACATTAATATTCATGTTCCAATAGTACTCACAGTTTTTCAGATTCCTTTAAGAACGTTTCTTAAAGAATATTTTGATGTGTAGGATTTTATCACTATTTTCTCATTCACCGTTAAATGGATTAATGATTAATTTGTAATAATCACAGGACATAACTTCGAAAAGTTAGAAGCGCATGCCTGGAATTCTAACCTTGTACCCTCGATTGACAGGCATATTTCAAATCGCTACTGTCTATGCTTTTCAAATCAAAAATCAAAATCAAAAATCATTTAATCAAAGTAAGATACAAAACTCTTTTTGAACGTTAACAAGCTACCACCGCTTCGGAAAATGTTTCGCAATGGAGAAGAAGCGGCACAAGAAACTCCATAAATTCACACGTTTTATACTTACTTTCGCACGTTTTGCTATTTAAGGAGAATTGTAGGGTCCATCACCTTGACGTATCGCTCGGTGCACGAACTAACGTGTGATATTGAGCTAATTGCAGTCAACCGTCCAAGTCCTGTCCACGTCCAATGTTGTTTTAATTTGTGGATTATTTACAATCCACACAAGCCGTGGTGCCTTTCGTTATAAAAATGAGTAAGTAGACCAAGTAAGACCTCAACAGTTTATCGTCATGTACTTAAGTATGCATATACACAAACACACCATAAAATTGTTTTATAGCAATATAAATTCTCCTTCCCACGCGCCTCAAGAAATGCAGAACTTCACACTAACGACTGGTTGCGGAGACGGATAAAACTGTTATTATTATGCATTGCATGTCTCTAGTACCGTAGCCTTTAAAATAATTATATCCTCGTCATTTAAATAATTATGTTTTAGACAATTAAGATAAAGATGTGTTAATTATTCTCAATACGAAAGAAAAATACGAAATTTCTTGTAGGTTTTACATTTTCCTTCAAAATGGGTAAATCTAAGAATTAGTCGCCCATGAAGATTAGGCAGAAAAGCAGTGTGACCAACACAGTAAACGGAAATTTTAAGCGTAGAGAATATAATTAGTCCGTTATAGCACAGGGCATAGATAGTCAGATATTTATTTAATTTTATTGTTGCACCAATAAAGTAATACTAATTCGTGATATTGAGGACTGCTGTACAGTAAATGAAACCTGGTAAGTGTCACCTCAATTACCTACTTAACATAGTACCTTATTATTTATTACCTATTTTACACTAATACCTCTTGGTACCTATTGGTATTATGTAAAATAACCAATTTACGAGCGCTTTGAGAAATAGTAAGAATCAAATTACATAATATTTGGTAAACATAACTGTTTGCGAATTGGTGGGTCTGAATAAAACTGACTGAAAACTTTTCTGAAGATATATTTCAAATATAATTTACATGTGCTGAAAATTGCGGTCCGTTCGCCGGTCGACGCAAAGCGCAAGAGAGCGATACAATGTTGCTATATATAAAAAACAAGTTCTGAATTGCCATGTTTACTTATACAATTTCGAGTCTATGGCATCTGAATCTGAATATTAATAATTATATTTATAGGTATTTTCAATCGATTGTCAGGATTTATTAATGATCTTAATAAATATAACACTTTGTTCTGAATATAATATTAATTTAAATACACACTAATTTTGCGTGAACATTCCTGCCACAGGGGCGAGATGAAAATCCTGATAGACTAGTTACATAAGGCTGAAGGTATTTTCATTAATACACCTATAATACAATGCTGTTGAACGCAAATCTGAATACAATGACTGATATTGAATTGACATAATAAGTACACTTAAACTGATAATACTAATATACAATATTCACTTAAATAACCTTAACACACTGAATACTGAATAAGTTTCATTACATAAATGAGGAACTTAATTAACATATAAGTAATTAACTGACAATACATACTGAATATAAAACAAATACTCTCAGTTAGTAATTGAATTATCATCTTTACAATCTGAAGTAGGCAATTTACATAATTTGACTACAGGTCTGACTAACTCACCAAATTGAGTCTTTAATTTAACGGATCTGATAATTGAGTCTTTACCTGAATACAATTCTATGACTCGACCACGCCTCCATTGTAGAGGTGGTGAATTTTCATCTGCAATTAAAACTAAGTCATCTAGTTTTACATTATCTGAGTGGTTATACCATTTGTTCCTAACTTGCAGTGAAGTTAAATATTCTGAGTGCCAACGAGCCCAAATATTTTGATACATTTTCTGAATAGTCTGAAATCTGGATAGACGTGACATTTTAGTGTCCTTCCAGTGGGACTCTGGCAATGCAGCCAATGGCTGACCTATTAGGAAATGACCTGGGGTGAGTACTTCTAAGTCACTCGGGTCTTCTGACATGGCGACTAGTGGCCGAGAGTTCAAAATGGCTTCTACCTTTGCAAATATCGTAGTTAACTCTTCGAAAGTTAGGATTGTGTCACCTACCTCTCGTCTGAGTAGATTCTTCGCGCTCTTGACGGCGGCTTCGAATAAACCCCCCATGTGTGGGGATGCAGGTGGATTAAACTGCCAATGTATGTTCTGACATCTGAACTGCTCCTTTAGGATAAACTGATTATTTAATAGAAACTGATTTACCTCCTTTAAATAATTGTTGGCACCAACAAAATTTGTACCTCTGTCTGATCTGATGAGTACAGGAAGGCCTCGCCTGCTGACGAAGCGAGTGAATGCTGCTATGAAGCCCTCGACTGTTAAGTTCGACACAACCTCCAGGTGTACCGCCTTTGAAGATAAACATACAAATACACATAAATATGATTTTACTGACTTTGCATTTCTGAGTAAACTTGACCTTACTAAGAAGGGTCCGGCGAAGTCTGTCGCGGTCCTGGTGAATGGTCTGGCAGCTGTGACACGATCGGCTGGCAGGTCTGACATGAATGGAGGCTGGAATGAAGGACTAAATCTGAAACATACAATACATTTTCTGATAACGCGAGATACCTGTCTCCTGACTGAAGTGATCCAATATTCTCTTCGTAGAATAGCGATCAATGCATTTGTAGCAGCATGACAATAACTTCTATGATAATGTTCTATCAATAATCTGACAAATCTCGTGTCCTTCGGTAGTAAATATGGATGTCTAGTCCCATATTTGAGTTCTGAATGCATGAGTCTGCCTCCAACTCGTACAAATCCCTCTTCATCAAGGAATATACTTAATTTCTGAAGTGAGGTACATACAGATTTTCCTTTCTGTAATAGTAATAATTCTGAACTGAATGAAATAGATTGAACTCTTCTAATCCAATATTTCGTTGCATTACGTGTTTCTTCAAAGGACAAAATCTGATCATTTTTCCTGTCTCCCTTAGACAATTTGAGGTGTCTGACATATCTGAGAACATAAGCCGTAACATTAATTAGCTTATTAAATGAACTGACCTTCTCCAATAACGCTAAATCCCATGGTTGAATTGGAGTGACGACATGGACTTGCTTCTTATATCCTGGAATGTCCTTTGGTATATTGACGGCTGACTTAGGCCATTCTGATTCTGAATACCTGAGCCACGGTGGGTTCCACCACATATCTGATTTGATGAGCTGCGTTGCTGATGATCCTCGCGATGCTAAGTCTGCGGGATTATATTCTGAATTAATATGACGCCATTTGATAGTTCTTTCTGAATTCTGAATGTTTTGCACTCTGTTGCATTCAAATGTCTGAAGTAAATGTGGCTTCGAGGTTATCCATGTAAGTACTATGGAACTATCTGACCATGCATTGATGCTGTCAATATTAATAGAATCTTCATATGATTTGGTGACGTGATTTAACAATTGGCATGTTAAATGTGCTGCGTTGAGTTCCAATTTGGGAATAGTCTGGCATGTCTTCTTAGGAGCTACTCTTGACTTTGCCATAAGTAGTTTGACTAAAACATTACCTGATGAATCTTCTGATCTGAGGTATATGCAAGCAGCATATCCCCTTTCTGATGCATCTCCAAACCCGTGGAGTGAATATGATGTGGCTTGAGGCAGCGCTACACATCTTGGTATCTGAAGTTGTGACAAATATCTGAGGTCACTAATTAACTCATCCCACTCTTGTGTGATGTGGCTTGGGACGGGTTCGTCCCAATTCAAACCGTCTAAGAATAAGTTCTGAAGTAATACCTTGAATCTGAAAATAATTGGAGCGCAATATCCACATGGATCATATAATCTTGCAATGGTACTGAGTATGTTACGCTTGGTAACTGCTTGGCCTGAAGGTATATTTAGTTTATACGAAAATATATCTGAACATGGGTCCCATTGAATTCCCAATACCTTGATAAAACTCTTGTCATCATTATCAAACTGACGTGGCTGTTCACAATAATCGCCTGGTAGGTCTTGCAACAACTGTTCTGAGTTGGATGACCATTTTCTGAGTTCATAGCCTGCACTTTGCATAAGTTCTATGAGTTCTGATTTTAATTCTTGCGCTGACTGAATTGAATCACTTCCTGTGAGTATGTCATCGACGAATATGTTACTTCGGATAACTTGTGCAGCTCTTGAAGCCGGGTGAGTGACTTCCCAGTCATATGCTAACTGTAGTAGTGTTCTGATTGATATAAATGGACTAGACCTTAATCCATAGGTATTAGTATTTAACTCAAATAACTGAATTGGTTCTGATGGATTTCTTCTCCAGTAAATTAACTGATATTTCCTGTCTTCAGGATGGATCCATGTCATTCTGAACATCATCTTGATATCCGTTGTAAATACAACTGCATGGCGTCTGAAATTTAATAATATTTTAGTGACATCATTCTGAAGTGGAGCTCCTGTATGTAAACATTGGTTTAGTGACACTCCATTTGATGTCTTTGAACTTCCATCAAATACTACACGTAGTTTGTCTGAATCCCTTTTGAATATGCCATGATGTGCTATAATATAATGTTCTGAATCGAATCTGAAGTCTGATATAGACATGTGACCCATTTTTTCATATTCATCCATGAATTGAATATATTTTTCTGCGAATAATGGATTGCGTTCCATTTTCCTTTCAAGTGCCCTGAATCGTTGAAGAGCAATATCCTTTGAATCACCTAATATTGGTCTGTCTGATAACAGTGGCAGACGTACCAGATATTTGCCATCTGGGGTTCTGATAGTCGTCTTCTGATAAAGGTCCTCACATACCTTATGATCCGGATGTTCTACCTTGTCTATAGGTGGCTCTTCTGATTTCCAAAATCTTTGAACAGCCTCCTCTAGCCGTGTAATCTGAACACCGTAGTACTGAACTGAAATAGGGTTGCTCCCATTGACTGATGTAAATTGCTCCATTTTCTGATAGGTGGGTCTTGGTCCCATGATAACATGTCCAAAGCATGTACCATATGCCGCCATTCCTGAAGATAAAGGTATTTTAGTACCATCATATACATAATTTAGGATATCTGTACCCATTATTAACTCCACTTCCCGTGGATTACTGGTTGAGTGGTCTGATAACTGAATACGGCTATAATTCTGATCTGATAATAACTCATCTTTCATAGTCTGATATGAAGGCATGTCTGAAGTTAGCGAATACATGATGATCGCAGTAGTACTGATAATGGGCAATGGAGCACTGATCGGTCGTATGATTATCTTGACCATCTGATTGGGCTGTTTAACTGATTGGTTCCCAACACCATATATTTTACATGAACTCGACTGTCGATACAAATTTAACTTAGTAACTAAAGAATCCTTAATTACTGAGACACTAGCCCCAGTGTCTAATAAAGCTCTGATCTGAATATAATCACCATGATTATTTCTAATATTTACAAGTGCTGTAGGACACACACCTTCTGATATAACTGCATCGACAGTCCCCTCATCTCATTGTGAGCGTGGGGGTGAGTTGCGCTGACCATAACGCATATCCTGATTCTGAGAATGACTAGGGCGTGCCTCGTGGGTTATACGCCTGGCTTCTGAATATTGATCATCTGAATGTGGTGACCGAATCCTCTGAAATCCATCAACCCTAGATGGGGATACTCTTGGTGACTGATTAGGTGTAGAATGGTATCGTGGCGAATGAGTCTGAGTGTACCTGTGTGGTGAACTGAATCTGACTTGACTTACCTGGTTTGAGGTATGCGGTCTGACGTTGTCTCGTCCCTCTGATGGGTGTTGACGTTTCTGAGAATCCTTATAACACAATAACGTGTTATGTTTGTCTGAATTACAATGTTTGCACCAACCCTTTGACTGACAAGGTTTGTTTGGATGAAACCTTAGGCATACGTCACATATGTTCTCCCGAGCTGCCCATACCTTGCGTTTGTATGGATGCAGTTGTAGGAACTCCTTGCATGTGTACAAGGTATGGTCTGAATGACAATATGAACAAGACCTTACCTGATTAAAACGACGTATTGGATTGGACGAAGGTGTAGCTGTTGTTACTACACGTTGACGTGGCCTAGGTGCGATGGGTCGCTTGCCTGGGTCTGATTTTCCTGAAGGAGTTGGACTTGTGCTGAGTGTCTCCCGGAGTCTGCAGTGCTCGTCGAGTAGATCTAGCAGCTGACTGAATGTTGGTAGGTCATCTCGTGATTTACCATAGCGCTCTTCAAATGTTTCGCGCAACCTGATAGGTAATTTTTTTAATACAATGAACAATAATAAATATGACCACTGAACAATAGGTAAGGATAATTTACCTAAAGCCTGAACACTTTCCCTAAGAGGGTCATAAAAATCTCGTCTGATGTCTGATTGGTTACTGATGTGAGGTAAACTATAAATTCGGTCTAAATAAAGGTCAGTTAAAGCACGTGAGTTGTCATAGCGTGCCTTAAGTAACTTCCATGCGCCCTTATAATTAGAAGCGTCCATGGACAAGTGACTGATGACTGATAACGCCTCATCGCATAATGAGGTCCGTAAATAATAATGCTTCTCTGAATCTGAAAGGGTGGATCGATTGTCCACTAGTGACTGAAATAAGTCTCTGAAACTGAGCCATTCCAAGCTATTTCCACTAAACCGTGGTAGCTTTATAGAAGGTAGTTGTACCTTGACTTGGTCTGAATCTGACCGTGACAACTTAACATCTGAATTGAGGCTAAGTTCCTCTAACTGAACGGATAATAAACTCACCTCATTAAACTGCATCTGAATAGTAACGAGATCCTTTCCTCGCTCCTCCGTGAATTCGTCCTTATGACTAATGATAACCTCATATTGTTCGAGTAACTGAGGAAAATATACACTGAACTGCCTATGTGCAGCTGCAATGGCTGCACTGCACTTTTCTGACGAAACATTTGTCTGACATTGAATCAAAATGTTATATCTTGCAGTAAATTTGGCCACAGCCTTGGATAACTCTTTGGCACTCATTCTTAATACTAAACTAAATATTTACAGACATATGACACAACTGAATAATACAATAACAATGTTGACAACTTGAACACCGATTGTTTACAAATGTAAATACAAAAACTGAACGACGTTCGCTCACACTGACTTAACGTTTGACGTTTCTCTGAAGGTCAAGCGGCGCAGGCCTGACTTGCGTTTAGTTACGCGTAATATTATTTACAAAAGATAATATTCTGAATTGTTACAATGATAATGTAATATTTAATTAACTATCTTCTGATTGTTCTGATATTATGAATATATGTTCTGAATTACGATTATTAATGCAAATATAATCTATCTGAGTAGGTAATTATAATTACGACCTTGAAATGAAGACGCGATGGCTCGTGATCGTCGTCGTTGCCTCGTTGTCGGCAGAATACTCTCGATCTAATAACTGAAGTCGTGTTGACCGTCTGTAGATCTGGTCTCGAAGTCCTCGTAGCTTCGAAGTTCCGTTTTCTGAATGTAGATGTACTTGCAGGTGCGTCGCTCGCGCCGGTGCGTAGTACTCAGTACTCACGTACGAAATGTCTGATGAAACTTGGTTTTTCTGAATGCCTTTTACACGTAGAATCTTCTAGACGTGCTGCTGCGCTTTTCTGAAGTGTGATCAAACTAATCTCAGTAGTTTTATTGATCTTCAATATTTTTCCTGACAAGATGGACGCCTCGCGTGTGCGCCGGTTTCTGAATTTTCTGATTATCGTGCTTTTTTCTGAATATCGTGCTGGTTCTTTCCCCTCATGGGCCACCAAAAATGTTTGCGAATTGGTGGGTCTGAATAAAACTGACTGAAAACTTTTCTGAGGATATATTTCAAATATAATTTACATGTGCTGAAAATTGCGGTCCGTTCACCGGTCGACGCAAAGCGCAAGAGAGCGATACAATGTTGCTATACATAAAAAACAAGTTCTGAATTGCCATGTTTATTTATACAATTTCGAGTCTATGGCATCTGAATCTGAATATTAATAATTATATTTATAGTATTTCCATTTGATTGTCAGAATTTATTAATGATCTTTATAAATATAATACCTTGTTCTGAATATAATATTAATTTAAATACACACTAATTTTGCGTGAACAATATGTATATTTTTTATATGATGGAGTAGCAGATAGCATGATTCTACCTAATGGTAAGTGGCATCTGCCGCCCGTGGACATTTGTAATCCTCCCCAGATAAGACTAGAATCTTATCTGAAGTAGACTACAGTCGACGACAGACGTTGCTACCTCCGAGGACTAATGTGGGATGCTTGGGATAAGTATCTCCCGTACCACACTTTTCAAACTAGAAGACAGCAGCGCTTAACACTGCTGTTATTACCCAGAAAAAGGTGCTGCGGTGGTGCCGCCGGAGTCGAACCACAAACGGTTCTACCACCTTTTGCTTAAAAAATGTCAGCTACTTTCCAATCACTTGAGTAATGGCCATTTTAGTCGCCCTGCACTAATTTAATGGTCGTTAAAAAGCCTTCAAACTTCAAACAGCGCAAAACAATTCTGTGCATTTTTCCCCGATCTCCCCTCACAATGTGTGGAAACGGGTATGTTGGGGTTTGTTGCGTGAAAACAGCTATGTTTAAGACAGGAAAATTGTCATGTCAGAATATTTATGAAGGCCCATGGCTTGTGTAATTTTACGCGATCTACAAAGTTAACTTTTTTAAAATGGAGAGCAAACGAGTACGCCCACCTGACAGTAAGTGGCTACTGCCACCACCACCACCGAGATTAGAGTCCTACCTGGAGTCGACCACACATGCGTTCCTACCCTTGAGAACTAAGTTCGAATGCCTCGGATAAGTCAGTCTCCCTTACCACAACCTTCAATACAGAAGACAGCAGCGCTTAACACTGCTGTTATTAGGCAGAAATAGACAAAGCGGTGGTGCTACCAGAGTCGAACCTCAAAGAGTTCCACCTCCTAAACATATAAATGTTTCCAAAATTGTTCCACACCAAAGCGCTCAGAAATGTAAGAATTTTCACTTTGTTATAAATTACAAAGTTCATGTGTTTCAAAGGGAACGCCTATTTGAAACGTTTTCAAAATGTAAACATATTTTGTTAACAACGTTTTGTTAAACTTCCCGGCACAAATGTGTTTACAACCGAAGTTAATTTAATTACTGCCTTGTTAAATACTGACTGTACGCTACAGTTTCACCCGTGTTAAGAAACTGTAAACTGCTGTTACAGTGAAAGAAGTGGTAGAATCCTTTGTAGTTCGCCTCCGGCGGCACCACCGCCACACCTAATTCTGTCTAATAACAGCAGTGTTAAGCGCTGCTGTCTTCCGATTTGAAGGGTGTGGTAAAGGAGATAAACTTAACGAGACATG
>DWRA01000602.1:0-22963 GCA_018250295.1 Spathilepia clonius | reverse complement strand
CAGTCAGAGAAATAAATTTGCAATAATGTATTGTCTGTAACAGAGGAATTTGGAATATCTGTTAATTAGAAAAGTTTTTTACGTAATGTGTAGTTATAGCTCAGTAAAATTTTTTTCACCGAAGGTAGTCAAAGCTGAGGAACAAATATTAGAAAATTATAAAATCTTATAATAGTTGCTATTTTTCCATGTTTCCTTAATGTATGTTAACTAAATTGCATTTGAATATGATAGACCAACTATTTATTAGTATTTCACAAAAAAAATAAACAGCGTGTCACCTTTTAAGATAAGAAGAAGAAGTTAACGATAAAATATTAAAAGGGACGAATTTTTATAAAGCTAAAAAACAATTGATATCTCAAAAACGGTGACACTTTTATTAAAGTAATTTTTTGTTATCTGAAAGGTCAGCCTCTAAGTGAGAGAGGTTAGGCCATAGTCCACCGCGCTGGCGTAGTGCGAATTGGTACACTTCACACACCGTTGAGAACTTTTTTTTTCAAAGAACTCTGAAGTGTGCAGGTTTCCTCACGATGTTTTTCTTCACCGTTATAGAGAGAGTGATAATTAATTAATAATTTATAATACGCACATAACTTCGAAAAATCAGAGGTGCGTGCCTGGGGCTTGAACCTCGGACTCCTCGACTGAGAGGCCGTGATTCAACCACTAGGCTATCAAAATAATAATAATAATACATTTAAGAATAAATACAGTATTATACTTGTACTGGAGCGTTACGTCGGTTAAATTTCGTATGCCTCTTCTAATGCATTGTTCGACCGAGTTGACATGCAACGAACATGACGGCTGCAGCTGGCGTGAACACACTTCATGGTGATGCATACGGCTTGCTTACAGATGAATAATGTTCTGAGTTCAGTAGCAAGAGCACTATAACAATGAGCTGAGTAACTCAAGCGTCTATAATAATTATTTATGGAACTTGAAAAATTCTACCCTTTTACTAGATGACTTACAAATACTCATGTGTGACGTTAATAGTTTACTGCTCATGCTCGTCCTTTACAGTAAATATTTCAACACACAGTCAATATAGTACGTGAATAAAGTGCCCTAAGATCATTTTTTACGGTTTTCCTTAAAGTAACTCAATGATATTTTTATGACGTTGACTTTGGCTTCATTTAATGAAATGAGTCAGTGAATATAGATTTTAATTTTGATGTTAAAGAGGATTGGAATAACTTCTTTAATAAAATTTACTGATGTCGATAGTTTAGTAAGATCCATTTTTATAAAGTTGAAACTCGTTTTGTAAGTAGACATTTATCCTGGGTTTTCCAACTTATATATGTCTCAGAAAAAATAACGCTGTGATTAACTAAGAAAATAGGTAGAATTCCAATGGTATTAAAAAATGTGAGCATGTTATTGCAGAAATATTGAAGTTTCTTTTGTACTGATTAGAAATAGCAAATATCTCGAGTCCACCATAAGAAACCAGATAAGATAAGAGTCTTACCTGGGGTCGACTGGCATCTATTACTACTCCTGAGGTCTAAGTTGTAAGACCCGGATAAGTAACGCTTAACACTATTGTCAGAAATAGCTGCGGCGGTGATACCACCGAAGTCGAACCATATTTAGATCTATCTTTGATTACAATTAAGCTGACCATTGTTTACGTAAGTTCGAAAACGTTTAGTTAAGCGGTTTCTAAGGAAAATCTTTCCGTAATCAGCCCTTTAATTCAGTCAACAATGTTAATCCGCTGAATCTAAATTTAAGAAACACTTTAACAAATTGAACACTTACTTCGATTGGATTTGGAAAATTGGAGTATTATTGAAAATACGAAAAATGGATAATATTGAACATAATTTTCAATGCACGAATAAGTTTTGTTCGCCTCTACCATACTCTTTCTGGTACAGTAATATGTGTCCCACATATAAATGTACCACTGGGCACAAGTCTCCTCTGAAAGCGATAAGGGTTTAGGCCATTGTCCACCGTACTGGCTAAGTGCGAATTGATGACTTTACATGCCTTTAAGGACCTTTTTATTTAAAGAACACTCACGTGAGCAGATTTCCTCAAGGTGTTTTCTTTCAGCGTTAAAGCAAATGATAAATTAATATCTAATATGTACATCTTTTTTACAATTTAGAAGTGCGTGTTTGGTATTTTAACCTCAGACGCCACGTTTAAAGGCTACGATTCAACAACTAGACTATCGCTACCTATAAGGCCGTAATGTCTTACTACTGATAAGAGTTTAACGAATAGTAAATCTTCATTCATTCATTCATGTACTCTGCTACAAAATAAGGGCTGTCAAGTGCCACGTTCCTAGAGGTTACACCCTAATACAGAAACTAATTACACAATGAAAGCCAATTCGAATCTATTGCCCTATTCAATTACAAGTGTTTAAGTAACGAACGTGTAATGAGCCCGCTTTGACGAGCATCGGTCCCGGAGTAAATTAAAGGGCCGATAAGCTCTTTATTCCCAGCTTGTTCGTAGAACTTCGGGTGCTAGTTCCATGCTATAGCGGTTATATATTTACAAGTAATAACGGAACTGATAAATAACACGATGTATTTTGCTTGTGGATGTAAAAATGTATTAAAATTAAAAAAAACTCTTCTTGTATTTATTTTATTTGTTAGACAACCCCATTAATTTAATTTCCATATTATTGCCATAAAGATAGATAAAAAATATTGTCCGCCATCTTGAATTTGTGGGAACGTCATTTTGTTTTTCGTATTCTTCCCATAAAATCCTTTCATTTCATACTCATATCATGGGGGTGCATAAAAAATAAATACTCCGCCGCCTTACGGCGTCATGCTAATTCTTAAGCTAATCATGCACTATCATCTAAACTAAATGTATATACAAAATTTAAGATTAATAAAACAACAAAAAAAGCAAGATAAAAATTAATTAAACCATATTCAGAACCAACAACTACTTTTGTTAGATTCCAAAAATACAACGCCACAGAGCAAAAAATCTAAAATAATGTCTTTGTAGCTTTATCTCTATAATAATATTCCTAATATTGGAACCCAAAATTACAGGTCTGAAAGTTATACTGAGAAATAAAGTTAAATTGCGAATACCGATGATTTTATTACATTTTATGGAAACCACTATTGGGCGGCCGAAATCGAACACCCATAATATGATTACAAGAACAAGATTTCATTTCAATTCTATCTGAGGGTTTTTGAGAGCAGCTACTGACTTGTCACACCGAGCTGAATGGAAGCGAGAAAACTGAAGAAAAAAAGAGTATAATAACGTTGTACGATGTTATATTTACAACTAAATTTTATATACTAAATGTGTACATTTTTTACGTTTTGTACATTTTTTACTTTGTATTTAAATGAAAGTATGCTTTATCTATATATTTATTATGTCCATAAATGATGCCGTCAACGTTAGCAATTGACGTTTAAGCTCTTGTCCATACAGCATTTTCACTGCAATGCCTTAAAAAGGGCTGGTATATTTTAGTGGCATAGAAAGACATTTAGAAAGATTTTTCTTTCTAAATGAGCTTCGATTCAGTAAATTTCTATGGGGAATACAGCAATAATTACATAGGAAAAAGCAATACTTATAATATGTCATCCCCATTATATTAATTTACATATATAATGAAGTTAATTGTATTAAAGTAAAACAAGATAACGTTCATTATTGTTATTATTTTTGGAATTTACAACCCTTGCTAGATCCAAAATTATTAGTCCTTAAAGTCCCAGTTGTATTGCCACTCGAAAATAATGCTTGAAAGTCTCATAAATACCTGATTCAGCGGTCCTTAAGCTCACCATTCTCAACGAAACCTTAGTTCGATGAAACAAGACCCTTACCTATAGATAAAATACTAGGGACAATGGAATCCGTAGCCTTTGATATTAAAACTCCAATTTCACAAATTGGACGCGACTTGTACCGAATTCCAGACGTGTTGTTGAAGTTTGAATGTGACGTTTGATTAATTAATGTAATACGTACGTCTGTCAATGGCGAAGAAACGTACATTGTCCCGGTTGTGTAGACAGTAGCTGATATTTAAAGTTAATCAACGGTAAAGAGTGGTGGGCAATTAAATAACTAACACTCATTTTTCCACTGTTTTCCGTTACTCGAGCAAATGAAAACATTAGTCGACCAACTGCTCCTCTATTGTAGTACTTTTCCATTTTGTAGCACCTACAGTTCTTGGGCGTAAACCCGAAGTAGACAGATCAATAGATTCATAACCATGCAAATTTATGCAGTCAAATGTATTTAGATCTTGAAGTAAAATAACAAACGCACGATAAATACGTAACTGGAAACCATTATTGCATTTACGGTAAACACGTTTACGCACATCGATTTCGTCATACATATTTAATCTTCAATTGTTTTTATACCTTTACTCATCTGGCCAAATTTCCAAAAAGATAGTTTACCTTTTCACAAGTATTTACGTGTGTCTACGTGGGGTATTTCTACTTTGAATTTTATTGTAACTCGTAAAAGTACCTACTACATATTTTATAATTCTACTCAAGCATACACACCTTAGCTAGCTTTTAAGGTTGTAGACCTCTTTGTGCTTCGACTAAGGCGGCACCACAGCCACATATATTTCTGCCTAATAATATCAGTAGTAAACGCTACAGAATTCTGATTTATAGCGTTTGGTAAGGGAGACACTCTTACCACATCCTACAAATATTCAAAGACAAAAGGTACAATACCAGGTCGACGGTCATAAAACACTTATTCAGTTTTACAAAAATTCCATTAGTATTACATAGAAAAAGTAATGGAAATTAACTCAAAATTTTATTTATCAGCAATGACAATTTTCCTGCATAATACCTTAAGCTTTCTCGGCCTTTAGTCTTAATTCTGATTGAGAAGATTAAGGCAAGGATTCAAAAGCGACAATCGGTCAGATTGTGTACTTAGTTGCGGCACACCCTGTACTATCCTCAATATGAATACTCATTATTATAACCTTTTATGTATTTTTCAGTTGGCATGTTAATTTCGAAATTAATACGTGTTAAAATATATGTACTTTTTTATTTGATAGTATTTTTTGCTAAACACTACTTATCATTAACATTAAACTTGCTGTGCCAAGTACGCAGCACGTCTCAAAATTAGATGATTAAAGTTAAAAAGTAAGGTAAGCTTCTCTAAAGAGTATATAAAAAACTCTGAGATATGTAGTTTTTTTCACGCCTTTTTTCGTTAAAATAATTTCTGCGTCCGGTCTCTCATCCCAATCGTATCAATAAAATTAAATTCAACCCTACTGTTCTTTATTATTCGGACAATCAAATCAATAGAAAAAGGTTCGACTTTGACATGCAGGTACAATAGTTGTTGAATTTTAAGGCTTTTAGATACAAAATCCAATTTATTCCAAAAAGGGACTCTTGTGTTATTAGAATGAAAAACAGAAGACAGACACTTGACAAGGGTATAGGATTATCCAAATTAGTACACACGAAAGTAAACTTAAAACATTCTATAGAACCTAGTAATCCTCAGAAAGAAGAAGTGAAAGTATATTTCGTCTGCTATACTCAAATTCAGAAGAATATTGGAGAATAATACACCTTTAAAAAATTTCGGTTTACATTCATTTACATAAAATAATTATATAACATAAAACTCAGAGACACGTTTGCTTGTAGATAACTAATTAGATAGGCATTCAAGAGCTAAATGATTAACTTAAATAGAAAGTATTGTATTGTATTAAACGTGATTCTTAAATATTTTCGTATTCTATTCTAATAATGTTGCTGTCATCATACAAAAGAAGCCATATTTACGGGACACAGAAATTCGACCCGAAGAAAAAATTAATTTTTATACTAAAAATACATATAAAATAAAAATACTTTCTACAATGCCGCATAACATAAGGTAATAATATGAACAGCAACCTATAAACAACTCAAATTTATTCCATAACCTGCTTAATAAAGCTTAAAATTGAAAGAATCTCTGATACACATAGTAATGGGACTGTATCATATAACTAAAACAGATTTTCCCCGTCTTTTTCACACTCCTCATAAAACGTACGCGGGAACCGAACAGACCGTAA
Organism: Spathilepia clonius; assembly: GCA_018250295.1. Taxonomy (NCBI): domain Eukaryota; kingdom Metazoa; phylum Arthropoda; class Insecta; order Lepidoptera; family Hesperiidae; genus Spathilepia; species Spathilepia clonius. Next base: position 16,851 of record DWRA01000602.1, on the reverse strand, counting down.
TTTGGTAACGTCACCGGAAATGAGAATCTGAAATTATGGCCAAATGTATTTCGGTGTACGTGGCAAAATCCGCTTACGTTATATTTCATACAGTTTACTACTAATAGGCCGAAACTCCGTGGGATTTAAAAAATATATATACACCTATATTTGGTAGGAAAATGTGTGTTCTGTATTTTTAGGGCCCCTGTTTTATCCTAGCTTACATCACGGCAAAGAAAAACATCGTTATGAGACTTACATATCAGAACAATCTTCGAAATGTTCTTAGAATTTTATAGAATCCAGGATTTAATTTGTTTCGACCCGCACTTCGCCACTGGTAAAGTATGGTCTGAACCTACTCATACCAAAACCTGATATAGACAATAATATTATTTCCTTGATAAAACCAGAAACAATGTGTGAATAAAGGAAACTTTTGAATAAATTCGTTTTAAAAAATTGCGTATTACTGTGACAGATAAGTGATAAGTTTAAATGTAATCATAACCGTCTTTATTATAAGCTATAAGCCATAACATTCCCCTATAGGCTTGATGATTAGCGTAGTACAACAATTGATCTTTGGCAAAGCCGACATCCAAATGCAAATTAGGATTCCCATTCTTTATCTCGATGTTCATGAACTGGCTTTTGCGTTAGTGCTATGCATCCCAGTATTAGCTTTCAAAGCAGAAAGCGTAATAATTAATTATTATTCCGTATGACCTTCATAATATTAACTTTGTATTCTTCATTGCATATCCTTTTCACCGTCAAAATAACTCTTTTCATTTTAAGCGAATTTGAACGTGACTGGCCTTCTTATTATTCGTAACTGTGGGATTATTGTCCTCACCGCCTACTACAAACATTACTTCTAGTTATAAAATCCCTACGGAAATTTGAAATTACTATAACTGAAGATTTTCGCTCGAGTAAATGTCATCAAACCGGGAAGTTCTAGACTACCTACCTGTTCAGTAGTTAATTTGAGTTTGTAAGTAATAAAGCGTTCAGTATTAATAAGATAATGGTTAGAAAGCCGTAAATCTAATAATTGCCTGATTTATTTCCATTTCCCAAAATTATAAAACATATCGATTATATGAAAAGCGCTTATAAATAAATATATTTATACTGTACTCCCTTCCACGGGCTTTAAATCCGACGACACCACCGACGCACTTATTTCTGCTTTACACCTGAAGTGTTATACTTCTATATTCAAGTTTATAGGTCGTAGTAAAGCAACGCTAACTAAACATTCCAACTTAAATCTCCTAAGTAGCAACACACTTGTGCCCAATCTCAGATAAGATCCCAATCTATTTCGGGTTGTTTACATATGTTCACGTACAGAAGCAACCACATACCACCAAATGGAGGAGATGTTTGTTTACTGTTGGCACGGTGACTCACGCTAAATATCTAACTTGAACAATGACATATTACAAAGTCACTACCACCGGGATACCGTACCCAATACATAATAAAATAGAACTGACGTCAATCTTAGATTCTTTGCTACCCCTGACGTCTCAATTAGAGCAAATCTTTTCAATCATATGACATCCTGTAAATTAATCTAGTATTCATATTGGTCAAAAATAAGTGGATCAACTAGTTTAGCCGAACTACAAGGGTTTCAAAACTTCCCAACTTTAAGCAGATTTTAAAGAAGTACCTGTACCGTAAAAAGTACTTATACTAATATAAATTATTTTTACATTTTAGTCGGAATCATAACGAGCCCGGCTTTGTGTACTTTCTGAAAGTGTACGGACCTAACAAAGGCCAAATAAGGGAAAAAACTTCAGGGCGTAATTACGTCGGCCTAGATATGCATTTTTTTTCTGTGCGTGCATTTACATTTGTAACGTAGACTGACGAGTTTTTAGGAATGTCTACATTAATTTTACAATGAATGTCGTCTTTCTATGTGTTTCAATTAAATAAACAGGTTTTTGGAAAATATCCTTTTATTGTAAAATAATCGTGTGAAATGCTCATTCTTAAAATATTTCACATACCTATACACAATTACACAATAATAAAATAGTTGCCAGTGATTAGTGGCTAATATTCATAATTAATAGACCTATAAAAACGAACCTATTATTACACGAGGAATCTAGGGTTAGCCTTCCAAGCTTGGAAGCTTTATTCACTTAGTAGATTTGCATAAATAGAAGCATATGAACCAATGGTAATCCAATACGTACGTTTTGTCTTTCCTGTTCGTATTCTTGGATTCAATTCGCTGATGTTAAGGCATTAGTCATTCAGTAATTACAAGTGCACATTATTCATAACGAATAAAACAACTATGGGATGCGTGGAGTTTGTAAAGATCAAGTCGTACCGAAATTTATCATAACGTATACTATTCGTAAAAACGTAGATGAAATTCTTTAAAACTGACATGTTTAGGAAATAACTGCAAATGACTGGCCTTTATCTCGTATCGAGTGATAAATATTCATGAAAAGAAAAGAGTAGTTTTTTTGTAACAAGATGAATTTTCCCGGTTGAAAAGAAGTACTTAGTTGATCTTTTTGTAAAAGTAAAACTTTTCATGAATTTCTAAGTAAAGTAGGTACTTAACATGTAATGAGTATTTTTATATGTATCCTTACAAGTATTTTCGACTCAGTGAAACTTCAAGATTTTGTTAAAATATTATAAGTTACAAAGAAAATTCAAAAAGAAATTTTATTCTTGTACTCATGCTCGTACCTTTCTTGTGCCAATGAACGCAAATAATTTGAAAAAAGCGATTTTTATCCCCTAGAGTCAATTGTAAAAAATATGTTTTACTTTTCTTTAAAGAGTATTGGGTTTTTTGAGACAATGGTTTATTGGGCATTCATTGGTATAGCACTATAATTAAATATATTTATTTCAAAATAAAGAAAAATAAAAAACCACTTCTGAATCAAGTCAATTTAAAAATCAGTTCTAGTTATTCCCATGTACAAATATTTACTACGAATATCTTTAGGTAGTAGGTAGTTTGTCATTAGAATGTAAATTGGTATTAGAATATCATAGTAATTAGTCGATTACTATGCATGGCTTTACGAGTATGATAACACTAGATGAAGATGTTAATCTTTATTAACTTCAAACAATTTATTCTGTTGTCATACTTTAATCTGCATCCTGTACTTTGAGAGTAATATCTAACTGAGAGATTTATATTCAAGGTTCCGCAAACTTTATGAACTTAAAATTCTACTCAATAGTTGTCTTCGCGGAATCTTTATTATTAAATTAACCCTTAAAATGTAATTTAGTATTAATGACGAATAAATGTATAAAAACCTTTTTAAATCTTTATAAAGTCTTGTGTTGTTCCATTTGGCTAAACGGTTTTGACAAATTGTGTATTAGATCAATCGCGAATTGATCTAAGCCAACGTACCTGACCGCTTAACTGAAAATAACCGGTGGCACTCCCACAAGTCAGACAGATTCCACGACTTAGGCTGTACGACCTGCCAGAGAATGAGACATATGTATGTACATACATCTGAAAAATGTTACCCTCCGCAGTCGGGTAAAACCTAACTTGCCACTTATCTAATGGAAATACAAACAAAGCATACCCTGCTGGCTAAAAACTTTTAATCGACATTAACTCAGTAAATAAAAGATTCTGTAGAGTACAAACACAACTTCAAACTTTGCTAGAGCCTCTCGAAAGTCGATAACAACTTTTTTTTTGTTTTATTTATACGTGGATAACTTTTCAATTACTAGCCGGTATCAGAATATTTTCTTTCGATTAATTAAGTACACTTACGTAAAAAATAGCACATTTATTTTAATAGTTATAAAAGAGAATAAAATAAATAAAAAACAAATGTAACATAAAATAATTCCGCTGACTTACTTAAATGGAAATGTGTTCTAATCTGGTTACCACCGTCACACCCATTTCTACCGTAAAGCATCTCTGTGCTTCGATGAATAGACGTGGATGCCTGCCCACTTATATATATATATAAAGAAACCGTCTCAATACTCGTGAGTATTATGTATGCTATTTGCCACAAATGTCGATGGATGTCAGTGATCACTTAACATCAGATGAGCTGTAAGCTCATTCGGCTATTATTATATAATAAAAAACCAATGCGCCACTAAATAATAAAACAAAGGTTAGAAACACAATTTATTACCTTTTCTTTGTAACAAAAATTTAATTTAACAATGTTATTATCGAATTAACCAGATAACAAGCAATTGTATAGACAATATCACAATCATAATGTTTATGTTTCAGTAGCGGATTATTTTGTTGTTAAGCTACGCCATTGTAAACAAACAGCTTAAAAGTCGATTTGTTTCAGAAAGCAGCGGATTGGTTAGCAAAATTACGTAAATGGAGTTCCGTAAACTTTCCGTTTATTCAAAGACCGCAATCTCAACAACGGAACTTTGATGGGAGGTTTCTGATTTCACGTAATTATTGTAACGGTGTGACTAATTAGGTATAAAAAACAGTATTAAGCAAGTTATTTAAAAGTCGACTTTAAAAATGGAGGAACTTCATCATTGTTCTTGCTTCATCATCCTCAATGCTGAGAGTTGTAGCCTGTTTTTGTCAACTTTCTCTTGATTATCTTTCGCCATCTGCCTCTGTTTTCAGCTGCATACATCATGATCATCTGTGCGTGGCATCACGTACGGTGGTGTTGAGATTGGCGCGGATTTGAAAAGACTATTGGACTGCGCCCCTGAGGCCTCTTAATCCATATTGCTTCGGATAACTAAGTCTCCCTTAGCACACCCTTCAAGCCAGAAGAAAGCAGCGCTTAAAACTAGTGTTATTAGGCAGAAAGAGATGTAGAGTGGTGCCGCCGGAGTCGAACCACACAGGTTCATAACTTCGAAAATCTTTAATTTATAGACAGTCACTTCATTATTTATTTTTTTATAATAGAAATAATGGGTTGACCGCCAATTCAATGCTCTATAATTAAATTAAATATATTCGAACGCTCAACTAATTATCGAAGTAGGATAGATTCATTATTATTATGTAACTAGCAGTCTCAGAACTTTCGCTTAATTATAGGGGAACGAAAGCTAAACAAAGGCATTTGACGAACTTGGAGAATTTCCACTGAATTCTCACAATGGACTAATAAACGGATTTACACGCTTAGGAAATACCTATCGCACAAATTCTGACAGTTTAAACTAGTAAAGTGGGTAACAATTTAGTGTATTTTTAGTTTCAAGGATTGTTTACCAGTATTTAGAACTTTCGTAAGAAAAATATTTAGCCAATTTATTAAACGCTGCTTTAATGCTAATTGTTGGAGGTGAGACCAAGCATAGGTGTTTTTAAAACCATTGAATTATTTTAAAAACAACTACAAGACCTTAGATAAAGTATGACGACTGTTATTTAATTATAACTATCGGTACTAACTTTTTAACGCACGACCCAAAGCACGGAAACGTGTGGTAAATTTAACCATTAGCAATCACTCAAACATTCCTAATGTTGGGTAACTCCACATATCGGTCGCGAACCACATAAGCCATAACTTATGCTCCTTGTCATAAAGTAGCCTCTACGCACTTTTATCCTCAAGAAATTGTAATCCTATAAAATATTCCATGACAAGGAGAAACGTAGTAGTATAAAATTATAATCGTTTTTTAATGTCTGTAACCCTTCTTATGTCTCACTGCTAAGCGCGACCTGAGGAAAGCCGCACAAATAGAAGAGACCTGGAAAATTGGGAATGTTATTATAGTATTTTAATTATCTTACACAAAACGTAAAGGTTTATGAAGAAAAGGTTAACAAAGCCGTGCGACGATCGACCTGTACCAATAGCTGTAACAATATCTTTTGTTCATTTATGACATAAATGAAAAGAATATCAAAATAAAATATTTATTAAATATTTCTTAGGTCCCTTAACAATTTTGTACAACAAAATAATATTTAAGCGTCGCAGATATAGGGCTTTGTAAAATAAAGCAACTTCGTTTTAAGCGGATTGAAAAATGGAGAAAACCTTTCAACGAAAGAAAATCCCAGGTCAAATAAAGATAGCATAAACCTTGCAAAATGTTTTACAGTACAGAAAAATAAAATACCTTTAGTCTTCATGAATATCTAAATAAACACGGGTATTTTAGAATATCGAGATTTTATCCCAGGCATAACATAAAACCTTTTCCTAACATTCCGTAAGTAACATGATTATGTATACATTGCTTTGTTGTGTAATTTATTATATTCACTTTTTATGAATACAGAATAACAAACGAGCACACGGTCAACCTGATGGTAAATTTTTACCATTATTGATTAATTGTTGTTCTTGAATACTAAGTACAAAGATTTTCTGTGTATGTCACCATCTTACCACACTTTCCAAAAATAATACAGTAGCAAATGCAAATAGACAGAAATAAGAATACTTTGCAGGTAGGAAAACACTGCTGTTTTCCTACCTTTAAATATTAATTTAACGTAAGTAGTTCCATAACAATGAAGTCAAATATGACTTCCTTTAGGACACGCTTATAATAATTTATCAGCACTAACGTCAAAACTATGTTTTTGAGTTTTCTTTTAAGTGTTGAGTATTAACTTGATAGAGGGATTAATTGGTAAGGTTCAGAGAGCTATTATTTATGTGTAAAGATTATTACACCAAATACGCTTTTATGTAATTACGCTTATCCAGGGTTGAACAAGGAAAACATTTTCGGTCGGATAACAAATACGGATTTGTAAAAATTGGAAAGCTTTCAACGATTTAGCGAAGCGAAAGTGTTTTTCGGATTTTCGTTATGTGTTATTGGTGTGTTTTCTTATACTTTGGTAATAAAGTTTATGATATAAAGAGATATAGTATTTGTAGAAGTTGAGCTATAAAATCTATTATCTCCAAGATTGCAGTTCCCTAGAATTGGATCAATTCAATGCTGCTTAATATTGAGAAATTTAGAATGAAAATCATGTACATCATAGTTCAACACCCTATACACACATTTTACGAAGTCATGATTTTTCACGATGTACCTCGATTTCCACGACACGACATCGCAGCGTTACACGCCGTCACAACCTGCCACGATGCGCCGACGTATCGTGTATATGTTTCAGTACTAATTTGGCGTCCCCTTAACAAACAATTTATTCGTAGATATTACACATTATTGAACACGTTACGTAGCTAAGAACGAAGGCGTATTTAACATTATCATTCACGTTACATTACGTGTGCTGCGATATTTATTGTAATAATGACAATATGTATTTAATAAACCCTCTATTACCTACTTTCTACATCAAAACAATTGTCGGATTACCTCAAATCTACTATGTATATTCAAAGTTGAATGTAGACAGCCCTATAAAACAAATCACGCCAGTAAATAGAATATTTCTGCGGTCGAAATAGACGGATAGGTGGTTATTGAGAATTGCACCGCAAATACGTATTTCCATTTTGAGTGCATGCACCAACTCTAGTTTACCCGATGAGTTAAGATGCCCTAACAAAATGATGATTTGATTCTGAATTTTCTTTAAAGAATGTTACATGAACTTTCAATCAACTTTGGTTTAAATATCTTCGAGCCCATATATGAACAAAACGGGTGCCAATTAACGTGGACGTATCTGCTACCGTGACTACATTGCAGTATTCAGGGTAGTTCAGGTATGTGTAGCCAACTAAAAACTCGACAACGGAGATTTAATGATTTTTCTTCATACGAAATGACATATAAAGATAATAATATCTTGACTATTAAATGTACAGTATACATTTTTATTACACTTCATAGATATTTTTAGTTTTATCACGTCATTTAAAATACATTTTTTTTAATTTAAAGTGTGTGAACAAAAAGTAATTTTATTACTCAGATTTTTGGGAGCTGAGTTATTAAGCTAAAAATATTTCAACTATTAAATTTTGAAAATGATGTATAACTTATAATACTCGTCAGCATTACACCACAAATGGCTTCAAACAAGAATCCTGGTCTAAGTTGAGTCCACCATATACGTAGGCGACATTGGCCACTTACGTGCCAAGATACGGTAAGCCGTCGATCTTATTATGTTTGAATAGTTATCGTTAAACTTCTTCATAGGCCTTGTGTGTGTCATGATATTTCGGAAAAATAATCTTCGGTTGCCCAGTAACTATGTCCTCCTCAAATCGATTTGGAGCAGCGTTGTTAAGTCGAAATATAGATGTAGCAAACGAGCATGCAGTTCACCTTGATTAGTGGTTATTACTGTCTTTGGACATCAGTAATTAACCTCAGATAGGATTAGATTCCTACATGTTGTCGGCCTATAAATGCGTTGCTACTCCTGAAGACTAAGATAGAATGCCTTTGATATGAATGTCTTTATTACCACACTCTTCAAACCAAAACAGAGTAGCTCTAAATGCTGCTATTATTAGGCTGAAATAGGTATGGCGACTATGCCTCCGGAGTAGAAATACAAAATATTCTACCATCTTAAAACCTCCTCTTAAGCAGTCTTTGACGAAAGATAAACAAAAATATTTTGTTACGTACGTTTTCTCCAATGATATTTTAAGTCTGACTGGAATTACTGTAACATATAAAACCAAATAAAACGCATGATGGCCCTTATACGAATTCAATTTGAATCTAATTTCAATAAAATTGTTTTGCGGGGCGCCTCTTGAAACAAAGCCAGTGTGAGTAATTCTTAGCTCACAATTGAATGGGTTTTTGATTAGAAAACATATTTTCTTTAGGTCTTTCTCCCGGTTTTTCTTTGATCTACACGAATAAAATACATTAAATGCATAATATTTGATTGTAAAATGGCAAATAAAGAGTCTAACACTTTATAAAATTGTAAAGATAAATTTACAATGTATTACTTAATGTGGCATTTAATATTTAAAGCGTTTAGTTCAAAAAACAACTACTAACGCATACAGACACGTAATTATACGAAAATAATATTATAAAGTATTCTAATTACATAGTTGTATCAAACTTTAGTCATACGACTATTGAAATTAACGTCAAAATTGTGAAAATAATTTTTGCGCTATAAATCAGACATCTGTCTGTGCGTGTGTGCTAATTATCATCAAAGCTTCCAACTGTTTAAGCCAAGTATACATACACGTAATATTGTGTGAATATCCAGATATTTATACAAGTGTCATGAAATCCTACTATATATCTGTGACTTAAGTAATAAGGTAAAAATCCTCAGGCTAACCCAAATAAAGCAAATTTGACGCATTTTCAAAAAACTTTAAAATTTTGGTTCTGACACTTTGAATTCCAGACTTGTTTTACAAATGTAAATTGTATGAAATTCAATTTGAGTATGCAAGTATGCTATTTTAAAAGTATTTGTACTTAAAGTTTAAGCTCATATAACATACATTTTTTGAATTAAAAATATTAAGCAAGCGTACCATCAATCTGGTAGCCAGTATCCACTGGCGTTAACCACAGGTAAAAATGGAGTCCTGTTTTCGTGTTTCCTCCTTACTACATCCTTCCACACGAAACACCGCAGCTCTTAATAATGATGTTATAGTAGCAATAGTGCTTTGGGAATCGAGCCACGAAGAATCCTACAACATTGAAATATAAACAACTGTGTGGCTACAGTATTTGTTTTTTATCGTAAATTTATATCAGAGCTGTATCCGTATTATAAAACGTGTTTGCAAGAGGAAACATTAACTTTCAATCTTCCAAATACACGGAATCTTTAAGGAAAGGTCACATTATACATGATTATTCGCCAAACTTTTCATCTGCATGTTGCTGTGTTCTTATTTTATGTTTATGAGCACAAATGTATAAGTTAGAAAAACATTTTATATTTGTATTTCATTTTAGGTTTTATATTTTAAAGGTACACCAACATACATAAAGTACTTAGAGCAATTCTCCATCAAAATACCTGATCAACGGACCGTATGATATTGATGTAAATCGGAAGTGTATCCTTATAGCTCACTGCCTGGGACTTTCAAAAAAAGGAATTTCCTGTACGAACAATGCTCGAGAGATCATTCAGTGTTTCCTGGTTTAGCAATCTTCCAGTTCTTAAAGGATAAAATATGAAGTAAAGAAAGTAAGGAAGACTGAGACAACAATTAAATACTTCCGTATTATAATTATGAGATCCATTGTTTTAAAACGAAGGAATGCGAATTTCTCTACATATTTTGAAGCAAACAGCTGTAGTCATTACTACCTTCTTTAAAACGACAAAGCTCTTTTAGTCCTTTCAAATTCAGCCTCTTAATAAATCCCTCTGATATTTCAAAGTAATGTACGTATTATAAATGAATTGTCATTTTCTTTAACGTTGAAGAAATATATCTTAAGGAAACTTACATGCCTGGGAGGTATTTAAAAAACACCCAAATTAGCGTGACCTATCCCTATCCGCAACTGACCAGCTTTGTCAGTTGCGGATACCCTAACCCGTCTCCCTCGAGGCTACTACACTAAAAATGTCTTCTCCACCATGTGGACAGTATTAAATAGAGAACGATTCACTAGATATTATTATGAAAAACTTTCTGTAATATCTGATAGGAGTCATACGACATTGTGCCACTGCAGACAGACATAAAAGTTCTACAACTTTTAAGGTGTTCACAGATGTTAAACCTGGATCTCTAAGCGTAATAAACATTAGAGCGATGGAACTCGTTCACCAAGTGCAAGCAACAACTTAATGAATTAAACTCCTAAGTTTCTTTATAGCGACGTCTGTGCTGACAAACTATAACAAACTCACCAGTTTGATAACTAAACCAATTTAGTTTTAATTCTAGCCCTCTGCTATAGCGAAGTAAAATTTATTTGCAGAATATTTACTAAGTAGTAAAATCTGCCTTTAATTAACGAATATTGGATATATAAAAAGATAGACAATAGTTCTCATATATAAGAGAATGTTCTAGAAAATAATGTTATAATTCAAGTCATCGTCAACTCATTACTGTCCTACCGCTGGGCACGGATTCACCAGGCTAGCCAAGTGAAAATTGGTATGCTTCACACAAACTAAGGTTTTTTTTTAAGAAATCTCAGACGTCTAGATTTACTCGCGATGTTTTCGTTTACTGTTAAAACAAGTGATATTTAATTTCTAATTCGCACATAACTTTGAGAAATCAAAGGTGCGTGTCTGGGATTTAAACCTCGATTGTGAACGACTCTCGACTCTCGACTTTCAACCACTAGCAGACAGATTCTGCTACCTAATTTATATCGGCTTATACATGATGGTTATTTCATATAAATACATCTTGGAGTAAGATGGTAGTAATGAATAAGTATTTATTCTCAAAGTCCTCTCAAAAAAACATGAAAATGCAAAAATCTATATCGTCATCTAAAATTATTTTGTAATTGTACCGAACATAATTGTAGAGAGTAATATCACATTTTAATATGTAGTCATATTAAAATGGAAAGAAATAAAAGTCTAGGACAAAATTATTAAGACATCTAATTGGTAAACAGTTTAAATGCTAGGCGTACGTAAGACAGTTCTAATATAAATATGAATTTGATCTACGACAATTAAGTATTTTTTCTATCTTAAATTTTATAGACTACGTAATTTAATATAATATTTCATCTCTGGAATAGGTGCTCAGCGGTCCAATAAATTATTCAGTTAATGAAATGAATACAGTATTTGGAGTACTATTCTCAGGAACGCTTTATAATCTCGTAAGAAATATATCAAATTCAGAAGTCGACATTATCACCGGCGCCGCATAATGAAATTGAGATGAGAAGAACATAATTGTGTATGATATTCTAATGTGACATATATAATTATATGTATGTACAATGGCGCATATTATAAAATTTAAAGGCAATAGCAGCTTTTGAGAATGTAGTCCGAAGGTATCACCACACCTTTTTCTGCTTTGTAACAATAGAGTTAAGCGCTGCTGTGTTCTACCTTGAAGGGTGTAGGAAGGGGCATACCGATCTCATTTATTGCAACTTAGTCCTCAGGGGAAGAAACACTCGACTATAGATGTCCATGGTTACATCATTACTTACTGACCATCAGGTGGACTGCATACTCCTTTGATACTCCCATCATATAAAAAAATTACGTCCCGAACGTCAAATTTAATTTATTTCAACATGAATACGCTTCTTTTTAATTTCACATGTTTTAAAGCACAAAATTGTAATTAATTAATCGAGATATAAAATCTCGATTAATTATCGGGTAGGAATTATACAGAATACAGACGAGTAAAAATCAACTTTAGTATAAATTCACGAAATACTTCCTCTGAATAATTTAGTGAGCAATCGCACCCATCGGCACGGAAGTTATAAATTACACTAATTACAACCTGCAGTGTAATCTGAAAATTAAAAATATTTGATTACCAGCACCGCTATGCCCGCGTGTATTTCTATGCATAAAATTCATATTTTACACAGTAATTCTATTTTTATATACAATGATAGTAAGGATACGGGTGCAAAAGCGTGATTTATTTTTCGTTAACTATATTTAGATAAACTCGTATAAACATAAATACAAAACTTCAAGTACGCATCATCTTAATTAAGCTTCGTCTCTTGAAGGATAATTAAACATTATAAATTAGGCATCAGTTTTAGTGCTAAGTCATCAGTTGTTCCTAATTTACTGGAACACAAAGACTGCTAGTTCCAAGCTAATCAAAAGCAAGTTCGTCGTCGATCCCCGGGGAATTCATTTGACAATCCCTGAGAGATACTTGTGTTTACTATAAGATAATTATTTGGAACGTTGCCAAATTATGAAAGTGGTTTGTCAGGGAAATGTAGGAAAAGACGTTAACGACATTTTATTACAAGACTAGTCATTAGGATTAAAATAAGTTTAGATATGTCCAAGACAATTTTTTTTGTATATAAGTAGGTATTTTGCATATATTATCAGTTAATTTTGACGAACCACGTATCTTTGTATCGCCTGTATATATCTCCGCGTCTCAGGGGATTTCTGTCTTACAATATTCTTCAAAAAGAGTTAATGTTGGTATCCTATGACTGAAATAGGCGCATGTGGTCCCCTTTTTAAATTTTGAAGGTTAGTTACTATATAGCCTTTTGTATACATTATAACTAACTTCAATACGAGGCCATTAGCTTGATATTTCTAGCAGACGGAATTATCCTGTAAAACCATAAATTGGACTGTTATTTAATTCTTCCTCTCATTACGCAAAATAAAATTTCGTATCTAGAAACAGAATTAATTGTGTTACTCGTGACAATAGAAAGTGAATTTGAAAATAATATTTGTCTGTTTATTTTATAACAAAAAAAATACTATTGTATATTTCATCTATAATGTCTTTCTCTCTCAACTCAACATAGTCAATAACACAGGCAGCAACAATCAGCGACAGTCAGCGATGGATTTTAACATAAAGTGAAAGTGTGTGGTAAGAAAATTATTCGAGGTAGTCCAACTTATTCCTCAGCGAAAGTGATGCATATGTGACCAAGCTCAGGTAGGACTTTAATCATGTCTGAAGTAGATGACGGATGTCCATGGGTGGCAGTAGCCCAATTACCATCAGGAAAACTGCAAGCTCTTTTGCTACACGAAAAAAACTGTCACTGTAACTATCGCTGTGCAATAAGCGTGCTTTGTGTAAATAAAATTATTCTATAAAAACTGTCGTTCATGTATCAGCTCACTGTTGCTAGTGTCATAAATCCCTAATGGCACAGGGTACGTATTTCAAGGACAGTACAAGAGGCCGAAACACTGAATTATACGCGCTTACATTTGCATTTGTAAACTGAACCCTATTTATTTTTAGACATTCGCTCACATCCGCTTCGGATCCAATAAAAATCCAAATTGTATTTTCAGTGGGTACGTATTTATTACTGTACCGTAACCCACTATTAATGTCTAAACAATCCTTGTGGGCTAAATTACGTTTATTTGAACTTTATTGAAAACGTACGGTAGCAAGTCGCAACGACAGATCGCTTTTCACAACGGCGCCACACGCGTTTCGAAAATTTGTCTGTCAGCTGTTTTTCCATAATAGAGTAAACGTTTCCCTCAGATATAAAGGTTTCATTTCTACCCGTAGATTTTTTTTAATACAGAAGTAATAAATGAACATGCTAATCGACCTGATGATAAGTGGGTACTACGGTTGGATTATCTGATCAGCTACAAATACGTTGCTACACCTAAAGAGTAAGTTGGAATACCTTTAATACATTTTTTTAACTTCCAATACCCTTCAAACCGAAATGATTGCGTAATACTGTTGTTATTAGACAGAATTATTAGAATTTTGTTATTTCTGTAATAGCTTCTGTCATATTTATAGCTAAATAATTATTTAGAGCAGCCAAAGGGAATTATACTGAAATACAAATAATTTCAGTTAGTTTATTAAAAGCCAGAAATCGGCAACATAAAGACATTTTTGTAAATTGATACTTCAAAAGGCGCATTACAATATAAGTTACGGGATCATTTATATTACGTTGTAAATTTTAAACCAGGTCATTTTAGGTAATTTTGTAATACAATTTGCCTACTTTGCATATATTATACTTTGCATGCAAAATATAAGCCATGGAAACGCGAGTATTATCAATGTGACAGACACTAATAGAAACATATTACGCGCAGTGTAGAGTTATACACTGCAACGCCATCTGTTCAAAACTAAGAACTACCCTCACAGTAATGCTACATCGCGAGATGTAACTCATAAATAATCATTTTATTGTTTTAGTAGTGAAGTTTGCTCACCCAGTTAGTTTATTTTTGTGTATGTAAATAAAAGCATCGTCAGGAAAAATATAGCATAAGACTTTTACATCAGGTGTCCCGGCGGCTAGATTTTAGGACTCATAAATATTTATACACTCTGACGAAATTGCAGAGCGCTCTATCGCACGTGGTGCAGTGAAACTCCAAATTCCGTTGAAAATATTGTAGCGAAAAATTCTGAGTGTATGTGAAGTAGTATGCAGATGACGCATGGTACTTTTTATTTTCCTAGTTAAAAAATAGATGGCGTTGCACATTATATATGTTGCATTTAACTATGATACGTGTTTTATATATTATATGGAAGAACATTTCTATTTAGGATAATCAATTATAATGTATTTTTGCGAATTGATTAAATTATAGCATCTATTTATAATTCCAAATTAATTACTATTTTAAGCTCTTTGATATCCGTCGTACCGCAGACCATTTATCTATCTGTCTGTTCTATTCAAATTTTAAGCTGATTAAAATTTTCACAAAATGGGTGTTATTTGGCTTTCATTCATAAATATTATTTCAAAATGTACATATGTAATAGTAAATCTTACAAACGTAAATCACACCATGATTAGGGTACAAACTTTAGAGTAAAATAATATTGTTCATTGCGCTAGTGCTAAGGATTCTGAACTAGGTGACAGAAGATAAATTACTTTGGTAAACACAAAATAAATTTATAGTGGTACTGAACCTTTCGAGTGCAATGCAGTTCACTCATCGATTTTAATTTCAGCTTAGTGCATACATGCGGGGCTCCCGAGATGAGCTTTATAATGAAATGTACACATTCCATAGAGCTAGATTTAAGATTAATATTTATATTCCGAGGCATCGTAAACAAATTGACTCTATCGGTTTAAATTCCTAGAGCACGAGCTAAAAATGGCATCCTAGTGGAATATCTATGAGATTAAATCATGCGCGGAATTTGTATTAAAGGATAGATGGAAAATATTTATGCAATTCATGTTATAGCAAGATAGTTAGAACTAAGATATTACTATACCTAAAATGCAGATTTAGGAATCAAACTGTTACATATAATTATTTTTGTCTGTCCATTATCAACACTATAAATTTGTACATAATTTTGTGAATAAAAACTTTTTATAAGAGTGACCATTTATAACGAATAAGTTTCATCGCTTTATTATTTCTTAACGTTACTATGCCAACTCGTGTGGCGAAGCATGAGCGGCTATTCATCATGTCATTGACATTTAAGCGATGAATCGAAATTTTATTCCACTCCTGTCACACTGCTGGGCACGGGTCTCTTTTAACAGTGAGAGGGATTAGGCCATAGTGCGAATTATTAGACTGCACACATTTTTTGAAAACTTTTTTTTCCAAGAATTCTCAAGTGTGCAGATTTCCTCACGATGTTTTCCTTTACCGTTATAGCAAGTTATAAATAATTTGTAATTTGCACATAATTTCGGAACATCAGAGGTGCATGCCTGGGGTTTGTGACCTCGGACCCCTCGACTGAGGGGCCGTGATTCAACCACTAGGCTATCACTAGAACTGATTTGCAAGAACTAGTACGAAATCTAAAAACCGTAGTGGAACACCCGAGGGCGCACCAACACGACCTTGTCCCGAGGCCGATTGTTTTTTTAGACCATAAAACATCGTTTTATGGGCCCTGACTAAACGGCTCAGTACAGCGTTCACTCAGGATTTTATTACAGCTGTTTTATATGTTTTCATTCACGGGTAGTAATGGTCCAATGATTTAAACGTGTCGCTGGGAAGAAGTAATCTTAAAACAAATCTGATAATTTCTTGTGGAAATATTATTTGGAATGTGAATTTCTCTGTCCTCATCTGACCATACATATACGAATAAAATTAATTATTAGTCTATAATTTGAAAACATCACAAAACTTATGTGCTATGATATGTATATTTAAGGGTGGTAGACCCTTTTATAGTTCAACTCCGGCGGCACCACCGCCACACTTATTTCTGGCTAATAACAGCAGTGTTAAACGCTGCTGTGTTC